>VKOC01001152.1:0-21513 GCA_009364415.1 Spea multiplicata | reverse complement strand
CTTTTTAATATTGTCATGAAACTAGGTTTTAATGAATTTCTGAGCAAATCTAAAGCCCCTTATGGGAACTTTGTACGCTGATTTATACAGAGGACGTGTAAGGCCATTGTTGAATGAACTATTACGGTTTGCTTGCTGCTGCAGTCACGTCGTGTAATCAGCTAAAACGTGGTGGGTGAAAACAGAGAGGCGTTTTGGATTCAGCATGAAGACCATCGTACCACGGGTCCCGACAAGCGGGCCAGTGGCGCAATGGATAACGCGTCTGACTACGGATCAGAAGATTCTAGGTTCGACTCCTGGCTGGCTCGTCTGTTTTTTTTTTGTTTATTTTAGTTGAACATTAATTACCAAGTATAAGAATCATTACTTAGGGAGAGAACTTCTAGTACTATCTGACGCTGTCTATAGGGACATTAGCTGCTTAGGTAATATAGTAACTCCTAACACTTAATGCCAGATGATCTATTTATGCTATAAATGTTTTTTAGAACAAAAAAAAAATGCAGGTTTACAGTAGTAAACACTGAAATAGAGTGGGGTGTCACACCCACAAGTTTTAGAATAACTAAATTAATTTATTGTATCCATACAGTACTTTTTGGAAATGTGTGAAACATTAACCCTGTGGAAGCTGAAACAAATAATTTTATTCCCTAACCTCAGTCAACCCAAGGCTAAACCATGACACCCCCCCCCCCAAGTGCATTTGGGGAAATCACTACTGGCCCATGAGCTAACTTGCAGACTTGACCTCAGGAGAGAGGTGAGACATGACAGCTTCATCAAAACTGTGAGGAACATTTAGCTCAATAACCTTCTGCAAACGAAAGGATTGGCCCCTTCTAGCCCAGGAGGCAAGCACAGCCCAGTAAGCCTTCAGTCCCTGCTCTGTCTGGTGCCCCACAACATTATGTGACCCCACAAAACTCTTGCTTCCAATAACAGACTGGGGTAGGACACAATTTGCCATTGACCTGCTCACCTCTGTTGGCCCCTATCTCCGTTTTTGGTTGTCCTAGGTTTAAAAGCCAGCTTGCTTTGTTATTTTATTCCCAGCGGTTGCATTTTGCTTATCACACAAGTATTTTTGGCCAGGGGAGAGGGGGATAATAGGTCACCTGAACAGCTAAGGTGATGGGCATTCAAAATATATAAATAGTAAAAAAAGAAAAAAAGTCACTTTGCCTCTGGTTTGTTTCCTTTAAAACATGATGTCCAAGCTGTGTTGTGTATGGGTATACAGGGTGTGTGCGTGCGTGCGTGCGTGCGTGCATCTACAAGCACCAGGGTGTTTTAAATTGACCCATGCATACCCACGGGGACAGCAGATGTTATATTATTATAATTATATTTATTTATATATGGTCATTACTTCTAATACCTTCTCATTGTAGCTATAAGAGATCATGTACAACCACATGCTTCTATGTTTATTAGAGTAAACTACATTTATCCTGCAACATTCTGGGTTTTTTTGCATTCTTATACACTGGACTAATACAGCTACTTGAAACTACCTGGGCTAAAACAATCAGTGTTAAAACAGGAGCAATTTGATGCAATATTTGTATTTAAATAGGTTAATATATAAAAATCATGACCATATCCAATTTTATGACTTTGGCACGCATTGTGTAGAAATAACTGCATCATTTACTGTATAAATAATGTTTAATGTAATACAAAAGTACATAGAAAACTATATTACAAAAAAAAAACAGTACAAAAAGGCTATTTACACAGTAATAAGAAATGCACAAATGTAAACTCTTCTAAGTCACAGGATGGGTGAGTGACGAATCTAACGGAGAACAGGTGGCCTGTGGCTCTGGCACCTCCATGATGCCCAGTACAGCTTATTGCTCAGCATCACGGGAGTTCAACAGGGCTGGTACTATGTAGCTGACCTCTGTATCAGAATTAATTATCCAAACCAAGTGGAAGAGTGTTCAAGTTAGCTATAGTATATTCTGATCATATTTATGGGGGGGTTCTTTTTTATTATAGCACTATGAATACAGGGGTAATATTTACCAATTAGGACTTGACAGGGATACCTCTGTAAGGGTTTGAATCCACAACTGCAGCACCTTGGTTTAATAAACAGCTTTCTGTTGCTGTTAGCCACACCACAGACTCACACCATGCATCTATATAACGATGTGGATTTTGAAACGAACGTACGTAACATACAATATTTTACAAGGGGTTTTTTCGGACATCTATCATCTCCACATTAGAAATGAAAGGCACGGTATTGACATTACATCGTCGGAGCTCCCTTCGGGATTTGGGAAGGCTGAGAACAGCTCTCTGACAAACATTGTCATTCGGTGGCACCATTCTGTTGCTGAATGCTTCTACGGTATTCTCCTTATGCCTGAGTTCCTCCAAGCCGGCCTGTTCTTCAGTAGGTAGGGAGGATCGCCTCCATGTTGGAGGTAAAGGGACATGGATTAAGTCATCTCTGGGCCTTTGCGTTCTCTCAGGTACAGTTGGCTGATTGTTCATGTCCGCAGAGGTACTATTTTCCTCAGAAGACCCGGTTAAAGGCATCTGCTTATCAGCTGGAGGGATAATTCTTCCTTCACCTGGAACCATTTCAAAACAAAAGTAGATTACACACAAAATGGGTCATTAGACATATCCCAGTTTCCTTGTAGCCAGGACTCCTAGAGTTTTACAACTAGGGTCTTGCTGTTTTGGATATATGGAATACAACTCTTTCTGAATGCACATATCTATAGCTATATTATATTATATATACTTTATTATAAAATGCTAACAGATTCCGGCAGCCTGTAATACAAGATGAAAATGTTACAGATATTTATATATATATATATAAATTGTAAGCTCCTTTGAGCACACCCCTCCTCACCTGTTGTTCTGTAAGTCAAATTGTTATGTTATATACTACTTTTGATGTCCTGTTTACCCATTGTACAGCGCTGTGGAATATAATGGCGCTATATAACACAATAATATACGTATTAAATATAAAACAGTACAAGTATGTACTCATGTAACTTACACTTAGTAGGAATTGCTGGATGGCTTACAGCAGCGACAGTAAATTTACTCAGTCGTTGACTCAGTTCCTGGTGAGCCCACATATACCATCTGAGTTCCTTCTGAAGCATTTGAATTGTAGCCTCATATTGCCTCTTGCTTCCAGCTAGACCCTCTCCCATTTGGTCTGAAACAAAATACACAGCAGAAAATAACGACCACCTGGCAACATTAGCATCATATCTTATTGTTTTTAAAGTTAAAACCAACTGCTAGTTACATCTCATTAGTTAGTAGCACTGTTATTTGTAGTGCAGGACCCACGGATGGGACACAGGAGAAAGAACCGTGAAGAGGTGTCTATGGTGAGATTATCGGTGCACAGTTAGAGAGTTGTGCGTACCAACAAGAATTAGACACATTTTCTAGGTATCTTACACAACTAGTGGTGAGCTTTAATAAAACAAAAGTATTGAGAAAGGGTTGGTGCTAGGAGCACGTTGGATGTTTAAGGTGACACTGGCGTAATACACAGCAGGCACATAAGTGATGGGGTAAACAAAGAAAAAACCTTGTGTCTCATTTGGACAGGTGATACATCGCTCTTCATGAAAAGAATATACCAGATTTCAACTTTCACATGCAATTTTAAAGTTGTTCTAATATGTCTTTTAGTTAATGTACACGTGTAAACTGACTGTTGCCATCGAGAAAATAACCGGTTAAAAGAGGGGAGCACAAAATAACGTACAGTCAGTATTGCAAAATGCGCTACAATTAGGTTCTTATAAAATTCAGTAGGACAGCTTGGTTTTTATTTTCCAGTTACAAATGTTAGTGTGCATCATTTCACAGTATCTAAACACAGCTGCAGCTTTTAATATACACTCATTAAGCCGCTGGAAAAGTCAGCGCATGGATACGCACCTTGACATTGCTGCAACAGGAGCTGTACATTCCGCTCGTGTTCTTTCTGTTGCAGGGTGAGCTGGCGGTCCATCTCTAGTCTCTGCCGCTCCAGAGCAACTTCCAGCCAATATACCAGGCGCTGCTGCTCCTCCAACTTCATTTCCAGTTCTGAGAAGGAAATTTGCAGTTTGTGTTCCTCCTCCCGCAGCGTGACCACCTACAGACACAGGAGAGTAATCCAGAAATTATATGAAACCAGTAGGCAAGGCCAACACCCATGCGTAAACTACCAGTACAAATCCATTAGAAGTTACGTTTTAAAACCAGTAGAAAAGTCCCATCAAAGTCTTTGCTCCTAGACCTCCATCGTTCTCAGTACCTGAATCACACATTTTCTTTTTCTAGCTTGCGGCCAGGAAGTTTTACCTTTGCTGTCAGAGTATATATATAACAGAATGTATAACAAGTTACACGGTAGACTAAGATCATCCACAATGCTGGGTGGTACTTTCTTATACTCATTTGCACATTGACAAAGATGTATAACACTTACCTTGTCAAAATATTTACAGAGCAAAGCTCGTGTCTCAGAGGAGGACAGATAGCTGAGTTTGGCCATCAGGTTCATTTCACACTGAGATAGCATGCTAGCAGAAGCTCGTAGCACCCTCTGTCGGCGAGTAATCAACTCATTTTTGTATTCAATCGCTGCGTCCAGAGCTTCAATGGCCTCGTCCAACTGAAATAGTATCCTTTCTTCCTAAGGGGCGACATTTTTTTTAATGATTTTTTTTCTTTGCCAAATATGACAATATCCGAATCTTAGACACACCAGAGCAACTGTGATGTTATCTCCAGAAAATAAAGCTTAAAATGAACTCGGTAAAGATTTTCAGGAGATACAAACAACTCATATGAGTGCGTGATTCCTTTCAATATTTGACCTTGGCAGAAGAAATAAAACATGGGAAATTAAAAGTTATATACCAATATATCTGCATCCAAGAATGGTCAGTTCAAGAACTCGGCACAGTACTTGGAAATAAGTTATTACTCAATCACACTTAGAGAACATCAGTTTTTGCTTTGCCATCAAAAGATCCTTATGAAAATATCACATCGTACTGGAAGGATAAAGAGGATAATCAGGAAAAACCAGTGAAGTCTGTTTACCTCTGCAGATAAAAGGTTCCCTTGTCTGAGCTTGTCATCAATGTCTACTCTCTGTTTTAACAGCAGGTCCTTCTCTTGGCGGAGGTTGTTGATCTCATCTCGTATCCGCTGCTGGTCATGGGCGCTGCCTTGGCGGAGCTGGCCATTTTTCTCAGATAGCTCCTTCTCCAGATCCTCAATACGACTAGAAACTCTCACAATATCATTACTCAGAGCCTAAAACAACAAATCAGTGATTAAAAAAACACTCAACCTCTTCTAAATGCTTAATAAAAGATACCTTTCCAGAAAAGCAAAGTACACCCTGTTAATAGGCTACAACCCACATTCAGGAGAGAAACCATCTGTCTCCTCAATTTCGGTATGTCCATGCGGCTTTGGCTACGCTGAAATCAAATTGCCCAAGCAGTCACTCACGGTCTCATTGCTCAACTTCCTAATAGATTATATTCTCCTAACAGCAGTGTCTCTCCTATATCTGTACCAGTACATTTTGAGGTGTGTTAATGTTATTGATCATTTCATACTTTTTAATATACATTTGTATTCTCCATTTGTTTTATTAGCACTACAGAATGTGCTGGTGCTCTGTAAGTAAAATGTGGTAGTAAAAATAATACTACAGTAGTACATTTATATAAGCAAAATTATTGGTTGGATCTTGTGAAAGATATAGTAGCACACCATCAAAAATCACAGGCATACACAGAAAACAATAGTGATATATTTTTAGTAGTGCCAAGTAAGTTTTTCCATGATGTACGTACGTATGTATGTATATATTCAAATAAACAATCTTAATGGCAGTGCCCTTTTAATCCAGGATCTAAAACAGAACAGTTTAAAGCGATACATCAAATCACAACACAACATTTTCATATTACTTATTACTACATACAAGATGTAAGCAAATAAAGGAGCAAAGCACTCGCACCTCTCAAGCATCAATTCTATTGAACAAACTTTCAGTTTGAGAACAGCGTGAAGTGGATGTGCTGATCTGAACATCAAATTAATACAAAGCTTGCCTGTGAGAAACTGGATAATAAAAAGCTGGCTCACCTGGCTGGATCGAAGTCTTTTAATCTCCAAATCGTTCTTTTCCTGAAGAAGGGCCTCCTTTTTAATCAGTATGCCCTCTCTCTTTTTAAGTTCTTCTTCTAATTCTTCCAAGGCACGGCGCTGCTCTAGTACTTTGTCACTTTCGCCATCCAACCATTTCTTCTGCTCTTCAATTTTCTAGCAACAAAACAAAGCATACACAAGGAAAGTATGCACTTTTGGATCGTTACTGGCAATAAACACTATATAGTATATAGAATTATAATTTATGTTCCCACATTTGTAGTTATTTTTATATCTTACCTGCTGCTGCTCCAGACTAATAACAGATCCATTACTCCCACTTCGCCTCTTCTTTTGAAATGCTGCAATTTCCTCTGTTTTGATCCTCAGTATCTTTTGTTGCTGTTCATGCTTGAGCTCAAGCTCCTAAAAGAAAGAAATGAAATCATCTGCCATGTGTTCTTACCACCTAAGTACAGGAGCCTCCCCACCCCAAACCATGACTGTAAATCATATTTGGTGTTTCATATTCACAGGACACTTAGGGATATAAACAGACATACAAAGATGTCTATGCTCTGAAGGTAGAGCTGGCCCAACAGTTTACAAGAGTGATTTGGTTCCAACTCACTTTACTACTTATTATGAAGGGCCAATACTGGCAGGTTTCTCTAGCAAGAAGGGCTGATCTGGCCCTATATAACACATAACTGAATGGGGGCCAAGACTGGAACAAAGGGCCAAGCTCTTCTTGCAGCAGAGGCTCACTAGGGTTGGGCCATCATAATGTGAGGTGAAGTGAATTCTCCTGCAAACTACTCTTTAATGAATAGACCTAAAAAAAAGGTATATGTTGTATATTTAGTCTCAGATTGGTGGTAAAATGTGCACAGATGATACACACATGGCTATACTGTTACAAATCTGAAGAGTTTTGTGTGCAAATGATTGAAGGACAAAGTTACTGCCCCTTTTACTGAAGAGCAAGCAATTACGGTTGATTACGTGACTACTAATGTAGACTACTTAGTACACATAGTAATAACGATGCGTACATTTGATAGTCTTTTAACGCATCTCCCCAGCACTATCATAGCTTGTACCAGTTGCTTCCAGATGCCACACGGTCCTAGAAGACTACACACACCAGGCACACACAAAGTCTCAATATGTTTTGGTGTGGTACACCTTAAGATATTGATTACAGGTAGATAGCGGAAAACTGATATTTGGGCCTACCAGACCCTATTCAGCAACGTAATATCCAAGGGCTAGATCTGTACCTTGGCCTACTTTTATGTCCTATGCAAAAATAGACATTATTCTATGCTATTTGTCCTATAGGAATAGTGGGTACTGCCATCCTAAAGCTATGGAGAATGTGCGTAAGAAGCCTTAGGTTTACACTAACTACTTGCTTCAAGGGATGCAAGCAAAACCCACAGATGTGTTGTCCCAATGGAATTTCCTATAAGAATGACAAATTAAAATTAAAAATCACTTTTTTAAGCCATAGGATATATCTATTAGACATCTGCAAATGGGCCAAGTCTCACAGGATGCTCCTCTATATTGTCCTAAGTTCAAGTTAGGGCAAAATGATGGCACTTTCAGTGAGGACGTCACCGCAAGCACCACCAATTTGCTGGATGTTCCTGCCAGGTTAGGTCTGCAGAGATGGGGACGAATATAGAAGATTGATGTGAGAAGAGAACATAGAAGATGTGGAAGCGGAAGTGGTATGCAGAGAAGGTAAGAGTGTATGCGGGGCCCACTTATTTCGGATGGAAATTCAGAGCTTTTTGCTTTGTTTTTTTCTGATTCATGGTTCATGGCTTTGTACAAAATTGCTGAATTTACTAAAATTCCGTAAATTTGCAATTTGTACGAATCTGAATGCACAAGTCTAATATCCATGTCCTCTTTATGAATTATTAGCTATAATAATGATGCAGTGTTTCTATTGCTCACACCTTCACCCTGTGCCTCCGCTTCTTCATCTCACTCTCTAGGCGTCTCTTCTGTTCAGTCTCCTCTTTCAGTTTTCTTTGCATCTGAATCTGCTGTTGCTTCATCTGCATGATATTCTTCTCGAGATCTTGAACACGCCTCTCGTTTTGTGCAGACAGTGAAGCCAGCTTTTCTGTGGCTTGTTTCTTTTCCTTTAGCACCTATAGAAATCAATTATCCAAGAGAAGTTATTATTTGGCAATATTGTTTAACAGTGCAATTCCACAATTACCCAGCCTGAATGTTGCAGAACATTGTGGAACACTCCAACGGTTCCTTGCAGCTCCTTTAAAGACGACACGTCATTATAATCTTTATAATGATGTCATTTATACAAGTCTTTTTTTAATGTAAAGAAAATGAGTTCAAACCTGCACTTTGCTCTGTGCCGCAGCTATCTTTGTGCGGTATTCCTGCAGTTTGCGTCTTTCTGTTGGATCCCGGGACTCCTTCCCCTCAAGCTCCTGCAGATGCCTCTGGCTTTCATTGACTTCCGCTCTCGCCTGTTCAGCCTCCTTCTCCAGCTCGGATATTTTGAGGCAGTATTGTTTATTCATAGTCTGAGCTTCCCTTCCTGTAACGGTAATGCACACTTAGACTGAACCGGGTCTTAGACTAAGAACACAAATGTATGTGTATAACATTTACACCAACACCTATATACATGGTTTTGTTTATATCAAAATATATCCCTTGAATGTTATGGGATGTGATGAGAATTTTGGCCACCCAAACATATTCATATATGGTCCTTATTCACACTTATTTGATGTCACAAAAACCACAACTTTTAGTACTTAAGAAAGAACATAAGGCTGCAATTAGACATGTGCTGTAAGGAAGTTTTACTTTAGTAAGTGTTTGGTAGATACTGGCTCTGAGCATAAGTGGTAGCAGTTAGAACAATTATGGAATTTAATAATGTATAGGGTAGGCATATGGCTATCCTAAGACAAGGAATGATTAAGTATCCTGGGCAGGCTATATTGGCTGAACGGTTCTTCCCCAACATTAAATTCTATGTTTGTATGAGTATTTGAAGAGAAGTGGCAGAATCCTTTCATATCTAAAGTTAAACACAGAATACAGGCTGGTATTTTTTTTGTAATAGGCCACGGTATCTCTGTGCTCAATCCCAATTTGCTGGGTGACAAAGGTATGAAATGTAACCATAGTTAGAAAGCAAGAAGAACAAGTTACCAGTCCACACATGTAAATATACTGTAACGTGCAAAAGTTTTAGGCAAACCTAGGAAAAAAATCTAAGATAATAAAAAAATATATTTTCATCATTTAACAAACTTTGCCTTTAACACAGCATCAATTCTTCTAGGTACACTCGCACACAGTTTAAGGAACTTGGGAGGTAGGTTGTTCCAAACATCTAGGAAAACAGTTTTTCTGTGGATTTAGGCAGCTTCAGTTGCTTCCCTCTCTTCATGTAATCCAAGACAGAGTTGATGGTGTTGAGATCATGTCTCTGCGGGGGCCCAACCATCACTTCCAGGACTCTTCCTTCCGAAGATAGTTCTTAATGACTTCGGCTGTATGTCATGTCATGTCAGAATACATTTGGGGCCAAATAGATCTGTCTGTACCTCTCAGCATTGAGGAGTCCATTCGTTTACAGAAATGGAGCCCCACCATGCTTCACTGTTGACTGCAAACCCTCATTCTTTTTTCTGGATGGGTGTACCAGGGTGCCACTGTTTCTGCCAATGCTGAGTCGATGGCCCTGCTGCATGTCTTCAAAATGAGAGGGGAGGCAAGTATGACATGTCGCATCTGCTTCCTTGGCCGAACACTGCATCTATGATCCTCAACATTGCTTGTTGGACGAAACATCTGGAAACCCATCTCAGCCTTGAAATTTCTGCATGGGAGAGACCCTGCTGATGCATCATGGGAGAGACCTTTCGTCTTATTGTTGTGCTCAGTGTAGCCATGGTGTATGACTTTTTACCTTGTTAGTGAGTTTGGCTGTTCCTCTCCAGTGTATTCCTCCTACACAGCTGTTTCTGTTTCACTTAATTGAAGTATAACAGTTATAGGAAGTTCATAGCTTTACATCTAGACTTCTAATATATGCAGTGTGACGGAAGCCTCCATCACTGGGACCACTGGAGAGGCTTGACTGCCAGCCTCCTCCCTATTGAATATGGGCCCTGGGTTTGTAAAGACTTCTGTGGCTACCCCCAGCAGTATCATCTCATCATTGGCTGAGGGGATTATCTCCAGCAGACAGCCAGGGTCTGCCACCAGGGAGTGACCACCATTCTTTCAGTTTAACGTTGTATAAATCAGTCTCCCCTCCCCCCATTGTATTGTTAATGCCCCTGTTGTCTCTGGGAGGCAGATTAAGGGGGCGGTTTTATGTAAATGTGTGTTTTGCTGGATATATCCAGCTCTGTGTGTCTGAAATAAATCAGTTTTCATTTGGTTTTACCCTACACTGAGTCTCGGCTAGTGACTGGGGAACCGGGGAAAGTGTGGTGTCCCAGGCTAAGGGACCACAAGACAGCGGAGGTAGTCGGTCGGACTACCCAGCTCCGTGACACGCAGTAACCAGCATAATGTTTAGAACAAGTTTTTTGCATATTTAAAAGGTACCCTTGACATATCTTGTAACACAGGTGAATAATACGGGGATCGTTTTTGTATTTCACCAACTTTGTAGATTTTTTTTTTTGCTCTTACAGGAAATTCAGATTTCGGTTCAGTTCCCAATTTAGATTTAATTACTTCTAGAATGTTTGTTTTCTTTTGACAATGATCTGCAAATCTGTGTGTATTCACATAAACTAATAAGCTGTCAGTACAGCGTGTTTAATGTCAGTATTGCTTATGCCTTGTAGAAGAGAACAGCAACTCCCAGAGGTAAACTAGAGAGCACAGCTCTGCTGATACAAAACAATAACCAGAATGTTCTGTTTAGATGGGTTATGTCTCATTGTCCCTCCCTGCTGAGACAGACAATGGCAGGGAGACATATGCATATGTACAAGGGGCTTCCTTTTTTCCTTTGTCTCGATGCCCCAAATCAAACACCCATGGAGCCTACGTGGGAGACGTAAAAACAAAATTTTGTTTTGGGAAAAGTTGTGCTAATGCAAACCAATAACAAGCGACATATATACTGAATGAATATTACCCCCCTCAAAAAAAACCACCTGTGTGATACTGTAGGGGAACCTAAACAGAGTCATTGCTTAACTACGGACATGGAAATATCATAATATCTTATCTTTCAAAACAAAAAGCAATGTCTTCTTTTGGATCAACAGCAACAAATTAACAGATATAGGAAAGGCTGAACTTGATGGACGCATGTCTTTTTTCAGCCTATGTAACTATGTAACTATGTATATGCTCTCTAAATTTCTGTAAATCCAAATCATCACATGATGCGCTACTTCTTATGTTTTCAAATAGTACAGCCCCATGCAATACAGGGAGGTGCTATATACATGTAACAATAGCGTAAAAACGCTCAAAGAGTGCAATATTACATTGGTTTAAATGCGCATACAGATGTTCAGATGGGAGGAGATACCCCGCAGGGATCCATTGTTCCAGGAGACCGTAGGGGAATCCTTTAGCGAGACCTTACTGGGTTCCCTAATATTATATATATATAATCTGCAGGATCTTGAAGGGAAGGAGTCCTGGAATCCAACAGAAAAATGCAAATTGCAGGAATACCGCACAAAGATAGCTGCGGCAGATATTTATATTTATATATATGAATAGTTACTACTAGGTGTCTTTTTTAACCTGTAGATATTAAATAGATTCATATACCAACTGAACTACAAAATGTAATGCCCAGGAAAAGCGACAGATCTGCTGTAAAGTGTCTTTTAGTGTTTTCATTAATAGTGGTGAAGATGCTGTAGAATAATGCTCAAAAGGTTGCCATAATGCGAACAGTGTACCCACAGTACAGTTAACTATGAAGCCTGGCTAAGGTACTAAAACATTGCATAAAGCAAATAGCGATGTGACTATATATGATGGTACTACTACTGACTCTACTACATACGGATACTGCTTCACTGGCATTTTACCACTAAGATAAAGGATATGAGTGCTGACAGGGAAACATTTCACTAATACAGCATTCACACAAAGTCTAAACTTTTCAAAAACAGGAATACACTTGCTTACATAAAAAAAACTACATTACATGCATGTAAAGTACACCAAAGACAATGGGAAGGACGCTTCAAGAGCACCAGCTGCAGAACTAACGTAGCTCAAAGCCTCACCAGTTTTAACAAGCTCTTTAATGAGCTCTTCCTTCATGCGGATGTTGATAGCCAACTCCCGGATCTTTTGCTGGGCTTGACGTAGCCTCCACTTAGAGTCCTTTCCTGGGGTATGGCTTTCTCTTGGCACAGGGTGTTCTCTCTTCCTGCTGTGTGCTGGAACAGAACCATCGCTATTAAAACTTTAACAAGGCCCTTTCATCAGATGAGTTATTAAAGGAGTCTCACCATAAAAGCATATGATGATCTTATAGTTTTCAACATAGTAGAAACAGGTGCTCCATAAGGTAACAGCAACTCCTTGACAAAACGATACTGAATACTACATTACAACAATGGACTGCGCTCAAAAACGTTCAAACATTTAGGTTATTGTTTTGTTTTATCAACCAAACGCTTAGGTGGATGTCAACCAACTATATCATGCCGTGGGACGATTTTCATAATTTTGCTTTACAGGACAAGCTAAACTATCACATAATATATCTCCCACTATTCCCTGTAAATTCTAATGCAAGTAGTAAGAGTTAGGGAAAGAAAATCTGTTTAAGTTTCCACCGCTTTCATTATATCATCCAATAGATGTGGCTGCACATACATACAGGTTGCAACACATCCCACAAAGAAGACAGAACACAATATAACACAGGCTAGCAACACCTAACAAGGGGTTAACTTCCATAACCGTGCTAAACAAATATACGTTTAAACATGTCCACAAGTATGGCGACCTATCAATTCCCATCGACTTTATTGTCATTCGGTCCTTAGGTGATGGGAGATGCAACCCACAAAAGCTCATCAACCTACTTTTTATTTTAATATACGGTAAATGTCACGTGCCTGAAAGTCAGCACAGATCAGCCCTTTCTTCCGGTATGCTAGCCAACGGATCCAACAATAGATATGACGGCACAATCTTTTTCCACAGATTTTGTCCATGGTAGCAAGATCCATTGACCTAAAGACTTGATTAGATAGATCTTATGGTTTTTTTTTAATATAATTTGGGCCTGAGCTTTCACTGCACTACAGAAAAGGTTTTCCATGATAGCCAATAGGAAAACATGCATGGGATAGGGACAATGCTATCCGACATCTAAGACAAAGACCAAGAGCTGATTAAGAGAATAAGGAAAATTATCCTGAGCTCCCCTGTCATCAAAATCATGACAGGGGAGCTGAGTCAGCTCAGCCTTAACATATGTTGACAGGATAGGCACTAGGCTAAAGCCTGTTTTAAAAGGTACTGTTCCACATTTTTTCCAAACATTTTTTACATTATTCTGCACTAGTACAGAAAGCATCTTAAGCTTTCACATTTTATAAAATAACTTACCATTTTTCTCCATTTGGAGAAATGACCGGACTTTGTTTTTAAGAGACAGAGAGCATTAAAGAGAAAAACAAAATGACAGAAAGATATCTGTTGCTTCTCTCTCACGATGCAGAACTTTGATGCCTTTTTAAAATATCAAATGTTATTATATGTGATAGCTTCATTTTTTTGTCACATAAAATAAGATTGTAATCTAACATTTCACTACGTTCAAGGCCGATACACAAGATTTCACTTACATGCATTAACTTCTTTGTCTGACAAAGCTGGTTCGTCACCTTCGCTGTCCAGGGCAGATGCCTGTGATCTGCTGTTTGCAGGGTTAAGATCCACATCAGTTTTAAGTCTACAATAACAAAGATCTATTGTAAGTTTAACTCTTTAAACATTCTCAAAAAAGATAAAAAAAAACAGAGTATACAATAAAAGAGGAAACAATATTTTATAAAGTATAATAATAACTATGTGTTTATTTAACAAAGTATTATTTGTTTACCTGGCTTTATCAGACTCTATTGTAGGATATTCACCATCATCAGACTCTGAAGCTTCTGAATCCTCGCTGAACCGTCTGTAGAGTACCGTATCGGCCTCTTCCAAGCTGGACACCAGATTCTGAGTGCCCAGCTGAAAACTCTCTGTAAAATCTTTCGTTAAAGAGCTGATGCTGCTTGAAATCTGCTGCAAAATACAATACAGTTCCGCAACTTGCTATCAAAAGCAGGATCATTTTTAACGTGTGAAAACATATAGGAAATATATCATTTATAATGATAATATATTTAGTGGATAACATTGCATTGAACACATTTGATTGTATAATATAAAGTTCATATTCCTAATGGTAGCAAAGTCATATAAATACAATTAATAAAAGCACAAGTGGTTGGTATTCTATGGTATTGTAGTACCACTGACTACACAAGTATCTTTAGATTTGAGCTAGGAAACACTTTTTCTCTGGCTCTGATCAACATACTATATAGATATATATATATACACTATATAGATGTACTATATATGGTACTATATAGATGGTAAAATGATCAGACCAAATTAAAGACCAAGAGATCTTGATTTGTACAGATTGAAGGAAAGAAGAGAGTGTAGTGATAGAAGCATTTAAAAACATAAATGTATTTAACAAAGTACAAAAGGGAAGTTTATTTCAGAGGAGGTGAAATCTTAAAACAAGGTCATTATTAAAAACTAGAAGGTAATGTAAGGAAGGGTGGTAGATAAGTGGAACAGTGTCCCAGGACTGGTGGCAGAGTCTAATACAGTGAGGAAATTTAAATGCATGGAGTAGGCATAAAGCGATCCTAAATCTAAGAAGGACCAAGGACTGATTAAGGTCTGAGTCTTTACATTGGAAAAAATGGTCAGACTAAAAGAGGGCGGAATGGTTCTTATGTGTCATCATATTCTATGTTTCGAAGTTTCCACATACTGGTTCATACTTGTATTAAAAAGGTGCTAGTGTTTGCTGCTTTTTACCTAACTTAATAAAACTAGCCTGTGGTTTTTGCTTGACAATTTCACCTAATGGAAGTTTGGTGGCAGCCTGTCACAGAGCCAGCATTATCTGATAAATCCCCTGCCTGAATTAATCTACAACCACCAGCAAGTTAACAACGACAGACAAGAATGCGCAAAATAATTATGCAGATCCAGAGAATGGGAAGATATCTTCCTCATGGTGGATGTTGAGAGAGGCAGAGAGAGATTTTTTAATCTGTAAATATGGTGCTGTTAAAAGGTACCTTTTTGGCATTGGAAAATTGATGAGCTGAAGGTTTATGCAGTTGCAGTGAATCAATATAGGAAAGCTTTTTAATTACAGGTGCAGTGCTTGGCCTTTCCCCACGCTGCAGGTGAACGTCTTCCAAAAGGGCAGACACGGACAGGTTGGGCCTTAACCGTTTCAGGTGGGATTGCAGTCTAGCTATCTCATCTTCTTGTTCTTGCAGTCTGCCACTCTGAAATAAGAACAAAATATTGCCATTTAATACTTGCCATCTGCCAAATCCTGCACAAACCATGCACATCATACTTGAGAAATTCTTTGAACAAAGAGCCTCTTAACACTCTCTAAAAAGGTACATTCTCTTTGATTTTAGCCTTTTAACATTCAGTGTTCATGTATAAGCTTATTAAATTGATAATGCTCAAATAATTTACTGTTTACTTGCAAATGGCCAAGAGCCCATTCAAGGACCACTTACAAGTGAGGATGCAACTGTGTGGAATGGACACAGCCAGCTCCTGCAGAAAAGCACAAGAAGAAGATAGCAGGTAGTAGTGAGGGTCAGCAGGTAAGGGGCTTTCCCCCTTAAATACGTAAGGGACAATAAAAGGTAAGGTTTGCTTAATTGTTTTCTGATGAGGGGGAAAAAAGACCACTTTAAGGATAAAGAGTTGTAATGGCTGAATGAGTGGAGTGAATCTGGCACCTGCAATTTATACTGCTCCATTGCATCTTCTAAAGCAGCTAGAAAATCTTTGTTCTCGTCCTCCAGACGTTGGATTTGACTCTGTAGGTTCTCAATACATTTATTGTTGTCAGCTTCACACTCGTTTGCAAATCTTATCACACCCTAAAACAGAATAAAATATATTTTTATTAAATTATGGACAATACGGCATTAAGTTACCCCACTGAGCGAAAGGGGCATTCATTTATTACAAAACAATCCTTAGTCAGTATTTCCACTAAGTTGATTTGCATACATATATCACATTGCCTAATAAAAAACAGATGCTTGAGCTGATCAGTTACAGAGTCGAATTCATGCATTACAGAAGAATTCATGGCTTCTCTGCCAACCTTCATGACGTGCAACATACATTAGAGCCTGCAAACAGAATAATAGACACATATCCACTAGATATGGGACATCAACAATACTGCCAGCATCTATGACACATTTAAGATAATAAAATAATATATTTATAAATGAACAATAATAATGACAGAACACAGATTTTCCCAGGGTATAAGTTTTCCAGCTTGTTTGCTATTTAGAAACATGCTATATTGGCTACACAATAAAAAGTGCAGGTACAGTTCAAATGCAAGATTAGGGACCGATTTTAGGAGCACATTTTGCAATGGATGTCGCATCTTAATGAAATGAAGTGCCTTCCAAAACACACTTTTCCATTATACATCATTTGTAATTGATCAGATGTCGTCTAGATCTAAATATACTTTTAGGTATAGTGACAGGGTTGCTGTTGAGAAGTGTTCTGCTAAATATAACATTAGAAACATCAGTCCCAATGCAGATTATCTAAACCCTTAAGAAAAATAATTCTTTAATCATGTAAAATTATCTCTCATTGATATTTTTGTTGGGAACAAAAAGCAGGCACTGATAGTTTGTTACCATAGAAACCGAAACAAAAGTTTCTTAAAAGTTTGTGTTTAGGCATTTAGAATCAAAAATAAAATGAGATCTACTAACAATTTGCTAGCGAGTGCAATAAAATAAAGGTATTGTTAAATTCTGGTAGCACGGTTAATAGATGCGTGTGTTACTACAGGATGATTTTATGTAAGATCTGTGAAGTTTGCAGAGTATCTTAAAACTGTGCGTGTGAGCAATACCTTGCCCTTAGTTGGTCTCCTGGCTGATTCTTTTATTGATTCATCAACCGTGGAACTCTCAATTCCGCTATCCATACCAGATGCCGAGGTCACTTCACTTCTTTCCTCTTCTACTGAGCACATCCAGTCCTTCACCCTCAGGACCTGAGATGGGGTTAGGCCTCCCTCTGAAAGGAGTTCCATAAAAAGCAGGTAGCCAGTGTCTGTGCAAGTCCTGTAATGTGCACATTCTGCTAGGAGTCGGGACACATGATCCTCCACAGAACGTCTGGGTACAGACTTGGCAGGATCAGATCGGTTTAATATTCTGGTTTCTGATCTGTGTCTTTGTTCAAGAGCACGCTGGAGAGATTTTATCTGATGCTGCAGGTTCTCCACACGATCCACGTCTTTTTTACAATTGACAATTGCTTTATTTTTAATATTCTGCGCTCGGTTCGCATAGTTCAGAGTGTTTAACGTTTCATCAAAGTCAGATGCGGAAGGGCTGATGCAAGCAATCATAACCGTCTTTGCGTTCCCACCAAGAGAATCCTTCAATATCCTACAAGGCAAGGAAAAAAATAAGAAAACGTCAGACAATGATCCTGTTGCACACTAGATACAGTGAAGGAGTCACACTATATTGATAACTATTTTGAATTGTGTTTAAGCTCGATTAATTCTGCAGAAATAAGGAAGAATTTAAGTAAGACATCCCAGACAAACCCAAAGACACGGTATGTCCTAAGGTTTCTAATGTCCTAAGTAAATGATGTCTCTGATACATCCTCCTATTTGCTCAACATGCAGGTCAATACCTTGTGATCTTGGAATCTCTGTAAGGAATGTGGGTACTTTTCCGTTTTGGGTCCCCTAAGGCACTGATTACGTTACCCAGGGCTAGAAGGCCAGTGTTAATTTGAATGCTTTCTTTCAGTCTCTCTCCGGTGTTTCCAGTTTTGAGTATTCGTTCAGAACCAGCGAGATCAACAAAGTGAAACTTGGAGGAGAGAATCTGACCGATGTCTGGAACAGTACCATCCTCCGCATTAGCCAGTCTGGTGACACGACCAACCACCCTCCTCTGTTCCATAGTAACGGTAAAGATGGTATGTGAGCGGCTTGAGTAGGCGTTAACTTGAGTTGCTCCTGTGTGTTTTGCAGCGTTGCCCATTTCTAGTAGACTAAGTACTTCATCCAATCCTTCAACTTCACTTTCCTTTATGCCACACAAAACTGTAATACATATAGTGTAACAGTGAAAAATCAGCACGACTACTTTACACAATACAGAAAATCCTCCAAAATGTAGCCGTAACCCGAGGTTTTCGAAAGTCTTACCAACATTTCCTTTATCATCCTCTCGTATAAGAATGTCCTTGCTTGATGTCTGCATTTCAAGAAGATCTCGGAATTCTTCTTTATACACTTCCAAGTAGGAAACACGTATAGTATAATCAATAAGATCATTTTCATCAATAAGCTTAAAGATTTCAGCCATGGCACGCGGAATAATTCCTTGTTCATCCTCAGAGATGGAAGCTGAAACAGTTTAAACTACAATTTTATTTTTCATTACAAAGTCTGCATATTCCTATGCCGATGGAACAAATTAATATGAACTAATCCCTACTTGCTTTAAAATAATAGCACTGGTTTACTGTTCCTTAACTTTAGTAATCTCAGTAAGGGTAGATCTGATCGGTTTTCCAAAATATTAAATCTCACAGTTCATATATTGGAGCTTACATGTTTTTTAAAAATAAAGTCTTTTGATAAACACGTCTTACGTCTATAAACAAGTATAACATTGGAGCAGCCACTTAAGCTTCTTGTTCATGGGATTTGCATCATTGTTTCTTCTGCTTATTTCTACCCTACAGTAGAATCTGATTATTTATAGTTGTATTTGTAAGAAGGTAGGGAGGGTGGAACATCAGCACAAGAAATTACTTGATATGGTAGTTCTGCCACTTATGTCAGCTTCTATAAAGTAAAACAAAATCCATACCTTAAACCAAAAATCTCCAAAAAGAAATACAGTGTCAGTGCTATGCTATAAGCTTATATATTTTATCTGTCAAATGGTCTGTAGCAGAAAAACCAAGTATAAATACTCACATATACTTGCTTCTCCAATAGTGTAGGTTTTCCCAGAACCTGTCTGCCCATATGCCATGATGGTGGCATTGAAGCCTTGAAAGAACACTGTGAGTAAAGGCTGCACACACAGGTTGTACACTGCTTCCTGGGTGCACGTCTCATCCACTATGTCCTGAAACTGAAAGTGTCTTTGCGTGCCCAGCGTCAGCTTCTTTTCCCCGGAATCAGTCCATACACACGTCTGCTGTCCATGCAGAACCTCCTTTGGAAGCAGTGGCCGGACGCGGACAGCCACACTTACAGAGGACTCCTCTGACCGAGGCTGTTGTGCTTTGGGACCCATCAGACCAAATGACGGTACTGTGATTACAACATTGTTTTAGTTTGTAAAATACAAGCTCACATTCTAGTATCCTAGAATAATATACCTGTTATTTTTGAAAGATTATATAAATGCATCCACATTACTACACAGTAATATCATCTGGATCTTAAATAGCAGGAACTCCTACTTGAGAATAATCTAGGGAAACCAGATGCCCCTTTAATGCTGAAGACATATTTTAACCCTAAAGTTGACACTTCTATACAATTTTGTTTATTTGAATCTTAATTGTAAAAGGCAAGCCTAGCCAACCAACGTGCTGCCCTTTCAAGGCACTGCCCAGATACACTGCTGCCCCTTCCTCACCGATGCTTCTTCTTGGAAGGCTAGCTGCGTACTTGTTATTAAAGCTTAATGTGGTTCTAATTTTACTGTTTTGCAGAAACAAAATATTAAAATAAGTCATGCCTGTAAATTGATATTTGACTATTAAATTATTTTAAAATGATTGTTGGATTGCTAGCCGTGCCACCTTTTTGCACAAATCTCAGCTTCTATGAGGTAAAAACAGTCCCTACATTTAAACCAAATAGCTACAAAATAAGTAATAAAACCCCAAGCTTCAATTACACTTTAAAGTAAAGTAAAAAAAATAAACGTCTGATAAACTACCCCCAGCGTGCTTGGCTGAGTATCCTGGGAGTTGCACTCTAACATATATCCAATGTTCAATCTAGTTTAATCATGCATATTATGTTTGCTCATATTTTACGAAAGGGGGGCAACACTTCCTAAGACCTAAGATAAATAGTCTGTTTTTTTTTTACTATTTTTGTATTCTTCGTGTTTTAATGTTATCATGCAGAAGTTAGGAACATATTGCATAAACACAACCGAAAAGCTCCGTCATTAACTCCCCGCATGCACTACTCCTAACTCTCTGCCCACAACTTCAATTAACTTACCTGAGCCCGTTCAGAAACAAATTGCCGCCAGATAAACCCCCCCACGTACGTCACTACTTCAACCCATACACTGTCCCAAAACAGCTTCCCATCACTACGATCCGGAGCGGCAGCTCATCTTCTTTTTTTGGAGATGAAGAAGCTCCGCAGCGCTTCCAGTGCGTGTGCGACCCTAATGAGCGTCCGTCTGGAAACACGGACCGCATCTCTCAGTACCGCGCACTCCTCAGGAACTCACTGGACTGTGCGGACTACCTCTTCGCAATCCATTGACACAGGGGTGCCTTAATATGTAGTTATTCTTCAATGAGCACCAGAGAAATGTGTGTGTGTGTGTGTCTGAATATCGGAGGCACTTTACAGTGAATTATTAACATTTAACACACATGTTTGAGCTGAGAGGCCACGCTGTATATTTATGGTGGATTGTTAATGCTTGTTCAAGAAGGAAGGTTTAGGCACCATTGTAAGCTCTTGAGCGTGGCCCTCTAAAGCCCGCCATTCCTGACTGGAACTTTGTATGAAAGTACCATAAGGCTAGATGGCAGCTCACGGGCACGGTTCTCATCTCCTGATGCATCCGCATGTATTAATGTATATTTGTGGTGACTGTTAACTGCCCCATTTAAATTGTACTGCGCTGCTTAATTTGTTGGCGCTTGCTAAATAAAAGATAATAATAATAATAAATTGGCATGCATGCGTCCTGATTTAGTTCAGTCTTGAAGTCTGCAACCAGGGAGGGATGC
>VKOC01001151.1:0-76744 GCA_009364415.1 Spea multiplicata | reverse complement strand
AGCTGGGTTCCATTGACCTTGCATGGTTGGATGCAGTACCTGGATAGACCCTCAGTTTTTTTATTGTTAATGCCATCCTGTGAATGACGGCAACGCCATTTACATGTGTTGGCACTTGTGGTTGCTCTTCGGCGCAATCACAAGGCTATCGGGGTAGGGGGGTTGTGTGGCTACATGCCTCGATATCGAGGCATGTCAGCAACACCGTTTATGCTTAGGAAGTGATTCCTAAGCTGTTTTAGCCGGCCGATCTTTGATGATCGGTGCAGCGGCGGCCTTTTTCTTCGGTCAGCCTCACTGTGGATGCGGCAAAGCCGACGATCGCGGCGATGCAGCTATTTAACGGCAGCTCGTACATGCATGGGCATTGTCGTTATCGCGTTGCGCGGCAACCCCGTACATGTACATGGATTGTCGTTAAGGGGTTAATGTCATAATTGTATGCTTAATTTACCCTTTTACAGGAAAAAGAATTCTATCATTGTTATGTTCTATCATTGTTATGTTGCATGTTACGCCATTACCTTTTCTGATTAGTTTACATTTCTGGGACTGAATATGGAATCCGTAAAGTGAAGAGGATGATAAGTGATTTTTTTTTCTGGCAAAGCTGGCTGTAGGAGTTAAAAGGGGAGGTTGAATATTTTATACCATATTTAGAGAAAAATTCACCAGGTTTTCCTTTTTGAATTATTCGATTAACTTTGCTCCAGCAATAATGCATTCCATAAATTAATTTTCCCCGATTACCTCATTCTTTTCATCTTGATTTTAAGAGCCATTCATTTCAGATCAGGAGTAGTGATAAAATCACTGCTTACTGAGGCAAATAGTCTATGAATCTAGCTCCGAACATTAGGAAGATGTTACACACAGCATACTTTTAATAATGATCATTTAGAAGATAATTTTAGCATCCACACAAGGGAGAAATGGATTTTAGATGAGTTCTCGTATGACCATATGTGGTATTAGTCAGTGTGAGGTATTGCTAGCATGCTCATTGCTTTCAAAAATCAAAGTTAAATGGCTCATCTATCATCTGAATTTGTGTCTGGGCGACTTGTCTGAACATCAGTATGATTTATGGTTTGAATTGGAGGAGTCAACCATGCATGTTTCTTAGTTTATCGTTTTACGCTGTCTTCAATTAAATGTCTATAAACATAGTGATGGCTTTATGACATTGTCCATCAATAAGAACGATCAGATTTTGCATGGGAATATGTAAAGCAGAAGCATAATGACCTTTTGACTTTTACGTAACCTGTTACAGAAGCAATATCCAGTATATTATGAAGCGGCATTACATATGCATTGGATTGATTCTCAATGGCACATCCTTGCGCACGTTTCAGGATAATTGAGCTGGCAAATCTATTATTACTGGTCCATGACAATTCTCAATAATATTAGAATGCACCAATTAGAATTTGTTCAGCCTTTTATTTTAAAGAAAGAAATATGTTTCATATATATATATATATATATTTATATAAATATATGTCACATTCCCAGCGAGTGCATTTGTCATTAATATTACATTTATGACAATTAAGATCATAAGTGTATTTTTTCATTTGGGTAGACCACGATGATATATTTATACAGAATTAGTCTGGTTAAGTTATATTGATGTCACAATGAAAATAAATCATTCCAGGGAGAGCCTATATACCTGAAAACACAGGATTTCATTTTGTTCAAGGACATTGAATAATGGCTTGCTCACCCTTCATATTTCTAAATGTACGGCGCGCGCAGTAGCGGCATACGGAGACGGAGTCATTTTCTGCACTGCTTTGTCCAAACATGGCCAGATTGGCCACCTGCCCTTATGCTTTGAAAAGGAATTAGCATATTCAGCCTTGCAAGATGGTCCTTCTACAGTATGTAGCTATGTACCAAGTGACTCTACCTAATTTTGTTATTGCTAATATACAGGTGGTCCTTGTGAGATATGGGGCCATATTTCTAAGGGGCCACAGAAAATTCTCCAGCCCATACCCCCCACTTTATTTTACATACATACCCAGAGATATATCATATAGCACTAAGTAATGTGCTATTTTGCCCTGCATTTATACATTTATAAATAAAAATAAGCGTATGGAACTAATAAAAAGTAATCAAGTTCCTTGTCATCCTGATTTTACAAATTTCCCATTAATATTCTTTTATGCAATATGCGCGTGAATTATAAATCCAACACTAAAACAGTTGTGTTTAATGTATTAATATATAATTTAAATAAATAAAAAAAAAAAGCATTATAATTTGATGGCAGATAAGAATCATTCAGCCCTTCTAGTCTACCTATTTGTCCTCAGACCTTAATCAGTCTTATCTTAGGTTCGAGCCATATGCTGATCCCATGCATGTTTAAATTAATGCTTCTGCTGGGTAGCTGTTACACGTATCGACCACCCTCTTAGTAAAGAGTAACACCTCCTTACATGATATGTACGTATTATATCCCAAGTACATAGTAAAAAGATTTGGAACATGAGCAGAGCAATCTTCTTTCAATAAATGAGTAAAAAAAATAATACAAATAAAAGTTCTAAACAAAATTGATATGAATAAAAATACCTAGAAAGATTAGCAAAGATCCACCCAAAATGTTAATCCTGCATGATGTGTAGCCTTTACAGTTACAATGAATGTCTCTAATCTTAATTTCCTTCCAGAATCATTAGCTAATACAGTTGTTCTAAAACAAGTGTCATAAAGCAAATGACATCCGAGAAAGCAATTTTCATAGGAATATTGTTGCCAGCGAATAAGTAGTTTAATGCAATGAATTACAGCGAATTAATTTCATTCCATAGATAAGTGACACTACAGGCTATTCAGAGCTCAGCTGCCATGTTTTACATTATCTTAGCAGCAATCCAATTTTTGGAGAAAATCCATAGCCGTGGCAGCAACAAATAATCAGGTCACCAATGTATTTAGCGATTGTCAGACACTTAAAGCTACCCCCCCCCCTTTTAGTGACTAATATACTACGTTTACTTATTCGCTGTGCTCGTGGAGGCGCTAATGTTCTGGTTGCAGAGTT
The DNA here is from genome assembly GCA_009364415.1 of Spea multiplicata. Classification (NCBI taxonomy): domain Eukaryota; kingdom Metazoa; phylum Chordata; class Amphibia; order Anura; family Pelobatidae; genus Spea; species Spea multiplicata. Next base: position 73,680 of record VKOC01001151.1, on the reverse strand, counting down.
TCTTCTTAGTTGTTGGATAAACTCTGGAATAATATATACCCAATTAAATCATTTAACCATACATTCTGTTAATTGAAATGATTAATTGATGGCCGTCGGTATATTCTGTCCGAGGCCAACGGCAGCAGGTCTTGGGGTTTGGCAGCCCCTAAGATGCTTTACTAGAGGCAGATGATCGTATCTGGCAATTGGCCTCGCAGCTTTCTGTGGTCTAATCGGAGAGGTCCAAAAATCCTGAAACTGCCTCATTTTATAGTGCAAGGGTCTGATCAGATGTACATAGCGTCTTTTTTATCTTGTCATGTCAACTAAGGTGCACAGAGAACGAACTAAGTTGCACAAAGAACATGCGCAGTGTAGACAGGCTCCTAACTGTATGCCTACGGTTTGTGATGTGCTGTATGCAGAACAACGTATGAAAAGGCGGTAGTAGGAATGTTTATATATATATATATATATTCTCTTTCTACTACTTCTTCAATGCATTTAATTATGTTGAGGTCTTTACATGGAATATTTAGGTGGGATATTTCTTTTCTGCTAAATTAGAATGTGTTTCATGTACCTCCCATCTGGGAATCCTGGTGGGATTTCCCATTCATATACCCCACGTTATCATAGATACATCTGATCATCGCTGTTTTCCTCTTTGTTTTTGTCATGCTATCCCCGGCCATTGCCATGTGTCACGTTGGTTCCCGGTTTAGCTTGGTGGCGAAAATCGTTTTTTTGATTAGTTAGCCGAGCGCCACGTTTGTCATGTTAGTATTATATGTGGAAGCGCGTAACACATCAGTCATATTGGAGTTATGAGGTCAATGGCTGCTGTATATAAAATATAAGAGTGCTGTGGCAGGTCGTATATGGATACCAGTGCAAGTGACAGGTTCAGCAAATATTTATTTACACACAAACACATATTTATCTGTATATTTTCTGTATTTTATTTATTTATTTTGACCATCCTAATACATTTGTGAAAGTAATTTAGTTCTTGTAAGACAGAGCTTATATTTGTGGATCTTCAGTTCCAAGTAATTTCCAGATTATGTGACATTCTCTCTACTTTAGCCTACTTTGTACCAAATCTTTAAAGTGGTTTGTAGGGATCACCATTATCCTTTCCAGTGGATTTTCTTCTCTAATCCTCACAGAATCACTTGATTAGTGATATAAAAAAAAAGCAGTGCAAATTATTCTCATACGGGAAACACATAGTTGAAACCTTGTCCTGATTTATGACAAAATATATTTTTTTATGTTTATCATGAATAAGCTATTACCACATTAACATCTTCTATTGAAAAACAATTCCACTTATTTCTTTGACTGTCTTTCCATTGATATGTTAATGGTTATACAAAAAAAGCATGCCAGGAGGTCACACAGGATTGGTTTGGTTTTTTTTAATGCTTTTATCAAATCTTACTCAAATGTGTAAAAATTGTGCATGACAGATACTAGTGTCAATTAATTTTAGAACTGAGCCCAAAAAATTATAGTAAAAATGGTTACTGAACAGTCCAATCTGCACAAACAATGGGGAAGAAAACTTTTGAAATATATATATATATATATATATATATATATATTGCCTCCATTGTGTCCCTTATTTCGTTAGGCACTGAAAGCAGGAATTTATTATAAATAAATATACCGTTTATATATATATATATGTATATAATATATATATATATATATAATTTATTGTGTTTATCCATATCTTATGGTTTCATTTGTCAATTTGTGTAATTATGTTTCAGATAACTCATTTGAAATTTCACTTCATATAAGCTAATATTAAAGTAGCAGAGTGGCAGGACCAGCGTTATCTAATCTATTCCTTATCCTAAAGCTCTATTGCTTCTCACCCCCCCTTTACTCTCTCAGCCAATCAACAGTAATCAGCAACTTAAGCCGACTTATGCATGTTAATGGATATGATAGGTGTGTGGTCTCTTTGCATTTTTGTGTGGTCCTTTGCTGTGAATGCCCCCAAAATGCATTTGCCATTTTCCCCACCCCTCAGCTAAATGCCTTAAAGGACATGCAGTCAAACGAATGCATCTTCCGGAACGTGACGTACTCCTGCAGGGTGTGTTTAGACTCCGGTGCCCATGTGTAAAGTTTTCCTATTGATTTCAACGACGATACTGTAGCTGCTCCCCACTATGTACCCTTAAGCAGGTATAAATACATATATTGTTCCAACATACTTGCACGTCTTACGAAAGAACACTTAAAAAATGTTTTTCCCTCAAAACAAAGCTAGTTTAATTGAAATATCTTATTGAGTATGTTTCATTTTTTTTTTTTTGTTTTGCAGTGATTTCTGATTGCTACATTATCTCTCACGCTTGCCATGTGAAACTAGAATGCAAGGAATAATGCTTTACATTTTATTAAAAATATATAAAATGCTGTTAAAATGCAAGGTTTTAGTGTTTTTTTTTAAAAAAAAACATTCAGTATTTGATGCATATGCTGATAGTAATCCATTTTGTTCTGCATTATTCCTGAAACATTTATACTTGTTCCCATTTTATAGTTTTTTTTAAGGAAAAGAAAACTAAACAGAAGGAAAAAAATGTATTCCTAACTCAATAATAAAGTTTGTAAATAGGAACATACTGTGGCCCCCAAGAAGAAAAATGGATGTCAGACTACTAATTTCTAAACGTTCAATAGTAAAACAACAAACTCATCCAATTGAAACAACCTTGTGCTTTAAATTGGCTCATGAATCAATAAAAATGGCTTAATTGCGAAGCATTGAGATGACAAAGTAATGACTGAGGCAGTAGTTCTCTTAAGTGCAGTAAATTCAGGTGCAGAGTGAATGACTTAGTATGAAGAAGCGCGCAAGTGATAAATTATTCATTATTTTTCAATTTAAAGAGAAAAAGTGGACAAATGTACGCTGTGCTTTACTTATCGAGAGTGTTAATGACAATTCAGAATTATGTTGCTTATAATTCAAGTTCCTTTCCCTTTATACCAACCCCTCTTTTGTTCTAATATTCTTTGTTCGACAATATATGTGAACAGAAAGCGGTCCATTGGCGACTCGTAGAATATGTACAGTGACAACTAATTTAAAATTGAGTCATGCATTTTTATTTAAATGCATAATAATAATTATATCCTTAAAAGATTAGCAGATGCAAATTATTCAATTCTCCCATGACATTTGCTATGTAAGAATGTCATATGCAGACAATTAAAATGTTGCTTATTATATACTATTGTATATTTTAACTTGTATATTGTAACTGATTAAATTAGTATCTATCTATCTATCTATCTATCTATCTAGATAGATAGATAGATAGATAGATAGATAGATAGATAGATATAGATCATACCTCCAACAGCCCTGTTCTTGCAGGGCAGTCCTGATTTGGGTATCCTGATTTGGACAACTGAAATGTTGGAAGGATATCTTTTACAATTCTCATTTGCTGTTCCGCCATTACAGCCAAAATAAGCAACGTGACAAGTAACTTATTTGAAGAATAGATGCTTCCCTTTTATGATTATTTATGCCATTTGAGAAATTAAATAATTCTCTTCTCTTTGGAACATGTGGTGCCAGTTTTTTTAGAACATTATTCTCTTATAAAAAAGGAAGAAAATGAAAAACACATTTGCCGATGACCAATACATTTCTTGCTCGGTTCTGATTGCATAATACGAGGGTCTCTCGTTTTATGAGAAGCCAGTTTACACATGGAGTATACTTAGAACACAGAGAGAGAGAAAAAAGTTGATATCAGAACAAAACCTTGGAATACGGCTTTGAGATATATTTGGCTCATTTTGGAGTCCTGACTTATTAATCACCCTTTGTGGTTGTAGGCCAATTTACTTGTCAGAAATAATGCCTCTATGCTTGTGGCTTTTAACTAATGTGTGTAGATCATGGCATTCAGCCTTACAATATATTGCTGAGGTAGACATTTGAATCGTGTTACTCCACTTTCTTTATAAATCATTTTTATGTGGCACTATGCCACATTAACTGAAAAGTACACTTCATATAAATGTGACTAAACGTCCTCAAGCAATTATGTTAGCATATTTCACATGGGCTGGTTTATTTGGATATTAATTCAATTCACATTTTAATACCAGAGAAAACATATTTTTAAAATTTTGAAATCTACTAGGCCATCTCTTCTTAAATATCAAATAATAGCTAAGTTCTCTTTGGATGTTTATTAGGTTGGCAGTCGTTTAAGCACACACAGGGTGTTTCAAAACGCAAGCGAGACAGGTCTGCTCCCCTTTTATTTCTCCCAAAGACATTCTAAGAGATTTTTTTTTATAATTTTTGAAAGCCATAAAAAGATGACATGGTATATGACTGCCCTAAAACATGCCCAGGTACGTAGGATGCTGTGTGCATCCATCTAGATATTTTTGTATATTAAAATAAAGTTAAGACATACTTGAGTAACATATTCCATGCCTTCCATAGTGATCCATGTTAACTTGTTACTTTTTGATTTTGTCTGTTACGGGTTTATTCATTAAATGCTACATTAAGGTCAGATCACAAACTGTATCTCATTAACGTATCCGTGACAATACCTGGCAAGTTGAGGCTGAAGGAAGAGGATGGGACCTTGGTTGCCCGTGGAGGAGATCTGGGTCTCTCTGGCTGGATCTCTTGCCCGTTTCCGCTATGTATTGAGCTGCAGTTTGATGCAACATCCTTGTGTTAAGCATAGTGATTTATCCCGGGAGCTACAGAAAAGCCAACTCCATGCAAGGTCAATGGGCTGAGGTCGTTTCAGGAGGTAACATTTTTTTCAGGGCTGAGGGCAGTTAACGGACTGGGGCATTTTAGGTCAGGTCATGGGAAGCACCTTCCATAAATACATTTCTGCTTCTATATAGAGTTAACTATGCATTATGCAGGGTATATTCAACCCTTTCACAGGAGGAACCTGCTTGAGTGAGGCTTTAATGTTGTATACAAAATGTGGTAACGTAAAAGGTTTTAGTCATTGTGATTGGATGGTATCTGTGTTAATTGTTAATATTTGGCTGACATTTCAGTTGGTATTTCAGGCCATTAATTTGATTTGAAAGATTGCTACATATGTAATAAATATTTCTGATTAAAGCATCATGGCTATTTCCTTGGTCTACATAATAAAAATACTTGTATTATCTTTTAGGTTCGTGAGAAAGTAGAGTCCTCAAATTAAATGTAAATTTCATATTTTAAACTCAGAATTTCATATGCAATGAAAAGCTAGGCTTTATTTTAGGCTAGAATACCGTGGCTAGTGGCCTGTTTTGTTTATTACTTTCCATGACTTCAGATAAAGCTTTCCAAACTTTTTTGTAACCTTAAAAGGTGCAAGTAGTCATTTTCAGGTTGTTATTGTCTTAAAATATTTGTAAATATTAATGCCACTGTTATAGAATGGTTCTACACCAGATATTGTGGGATAAAAAGAATGAATTCTCTATCTCTATGCTCTATCATTTTTGGAAATATATAATGTATATATTTAATATAATATAAATGTATTTAGTAGATGAAGGGAGCAGCCACAGAACTGAATGTCTTATTATGCACTCTCACATCTGAATTCAACTTCACTTGTAATGAAACTTCATGAAGGCATCACCTTGTAGAGAAGAATAATTTAGCAAATACACATATTATTTCTTATTTTAGGCATTTTTTGCTTATAACGGTGTGCTGTTGGTACTTCTGCACGCAAGCACAACCACAATATACAGTACTTTGCGCTGAAAAAGATTGTAAGCTCCTTTGAATAGGGCCCTCCTCTCTTGTTGTTTCTGTTAATTAAATTGTTTTATTATATACTACTTATATAAAACAAAAAATAATGATAAAGTCCAGGCTATAGATGGACAATATGGGAACTATGAATCTATTGTTTGCAGGAACCCATCAGAAAATCAAAGTCATTAAAGCAAAAGTCTTTTTATTCCAAAGAGCCACATAAGAAATATGTTTGGACACAAATATACTGTGAGTCTCCCCGGCAGAAAGGTAGTAAACATACAGTATATGAGATAAGTTTATTGAAGATACAACCAACCATGTTACAGGTCTCTTGTTTTCAAATATCCAAATTTCACCTGGAATCAATGTGCCTCTGGACACGGCACACACTCTGAAATAACTAACAATCAGATTTAGCTAGTCCTTACAGATGCCTTCTTAAGATATATTATTATTATTATCTTTTATTTATATAGCGCCAACAAGTTACGCAGCGCTAAATACAGTACATATATTCAAGGGGTATGACAAGACGAGAATTGACAGACTAAGACAAACCGATACATTAGGTGGAGAGAGCCCGGCTCGCAAGCTTACAATCTAGAGGATACATGATATATTTATTTGATCATTTTCGTATGCAATCAGAAGCTTGGATTTATTGGAATACATTGGGAGGGGCATTTGCCATAAACCACCCAAGTATTCAAAACTGCAGGAACATTCCATTTGGTTTGGGTTAATAAGATCAATTTTACATTTTCTAACCAGAAATGTTATTTCTAAATTATCCCTCATGTGCTTTGTATTCATTAAGATTTTAGGAAGTAGAATCTAAGTCTTTGATACCCTTATAAATAGTGGAAAATATTTTTTTAACAATTGTATTGAAAGATAACTCATGCTTTCATTACATTTACGTATTTAATTTTTAAACATTATTGATTATTTTAAAATATACTGTATCATAGAGTATGAGCATTACAAGAAGCGTTTTCTTCTATTGCACATTTGGGAGCCTGGAAGTTAATTGGTACATAAGCCAAATATTTTTCTTTAAAATGGATTATCATTTATATATAGGAAATCATGCAAAATAATGATAATGCAAAATATGATATTTATAATATTTACAGATATCAGCTAATTACCCTTGGTGCAATTAAATATGTAGCATTGTATTTAATACATACATACAATTTTGCAATTGCCAGTATTTTGTAATCCATTGATATTCAGTAAGCAGAGATAAATTTGGAGTGTGGAGTGTGGAAATACTTGAATTAGGATGGCTCGATACAGGGATTGATCATAATATTTAGTGAAGCAGATAAAATGGATGGACATGGTAACCTATCTTGACCATTACTGCTTCACCAGGATGAACTCCAGACTACCTAGTCCACTTTGTTCAACACTTCTTTTGCACCTTTCTTTTGATTAATGAGCAATGACAGATATCTACTGTTCTCCTTGTTGCTATATTGCAATGACACTTCTTGGCGTCTCCCACAAGAACAGTGTGGGAGACGCCAACGTCATGAATTCTGTTTTAACCCACTTATTGATCATCTGTCTGGAGGCATTTCAATGAAGGGCAACACTGTAATGAGGTGGAGGGGATATTTCTGGAGGGATCTTTATCACTAAGTCACTGCAATTTAATGTCCACTAGTAGTTCCAAAATATTCCTCAGTCAAAATGCTACTGTTTGAAATGAAACATGGCGACTTTCAGTTTAAAAGCTCATTCTCCACCTGAATGGTAAGTAGCAACAGTCACCTGTACACCCATGATGTTAAGCCAAGGATATGCTACGGATAGCCACGTACGGACACTTTGTATGTCCCTGCTCTACAGTGGGCCAGAAGCATCAATACTCAATGTTTTTACAATCCAAAATAGATTACAAGTGTATGCTGTAACTTGCTTTCTCCTCGGTTGCTAAACTTCATTGTATGGCACTGCGGGATCTCCGGGTACTTTATAAATAAAAGATGACAATAATAATGATGCATATGAATAATACATGTGTGTGTACATATTTGCCATAGTTTGCTTTAAGGGGGAATATGCACACAAAATATGTCTAGCAGTGGACAGTAAGGCTTTGCATTTTCATGAAGTTGAAGTGAATATATTTTTCACTGTAATCTTTTTCCCTGTTGTGAAAGTTTTTCCACTTTCCTCTTCTGCCGAAGCCATACATTACATGTATATTCACATTACAGAGCACAATATTGGCATTTTAGTGCACACCAGCCAGTTGTAAATAAAGACTAAACTGCAATATATGCTCAGATAACCCCCAAAAAATATTTAATGTGGCAATCGTAGCAACATATTTTGTGTACTGTTTATTCCTGCGTGCCTGTAGATGTATTATTGTGGTGCTAAAAAATAGTTTTGCTCACTTTTTCCTCCTCATGTTTTCTGCAAAAGCATTCCTTATAACTCACATGAGACTTTATTGCCAGCAGAACGATTCCAGTTCTAGTTTGTGCCGGAGCTCTGCCTGAAAATTGAATGCCTTTCCACTGTGTATGTGCTTCATCAGAAGAAATTCGTCTATCGTTGAAACATTGAATTTGACGACAGATAAGAACCAGGGGTTGGCGCGGCATCGGTCCTTATGAAGGACATTTGACTAAATGCTCCATAACCAACAATGAGTTCCACAAGCCTTGTCACGGACACTTTGTCCACTCCTGAGAAGACCCATTTGGCTCATGTAGTCTGCTCATTGTTCCTTCCATAAAGACTAACGCCCTTTTGGTCCTTGGTCCCATCTTAACGCTAGTCAAATGCCTCTCCCACGCACGTTTGAATTCCCTTACTGTGTTACGCTTTACAATTTCTGCTGGAAGGATATTCTATTTATCTACCACCCCTCAGTTAAAAAAAGTTTAAGAAAAATGGTGGTTTTCTGATTAAAGGACAAGTTTTGGGTCTTAAACTTAAGAAAACATTTTTTTTTCTTCCCCAATCCATCAGTCCTGATATTATCTTCTTCCAACCCATTGCATTTAAATATACCGAATACTCATTTAACCAAACTGTTGTCCTGTAATTGAATGTTGTTCTGGCATGTTACTAGAAGTGAAATGAACTTCAGCCCACCACTCTCTTTATTATCTGTACTCAATGCGTAACATCCGCAAACATGGTTTTCAAGCTATGTATCTGTGTGTGTTTTTGGTTTATTAAGCACTAACAGATGTGCTTTACAGTTTATAGGATGATAAAAGATGAGCAGCTACATATTATGTACAGTAGTCTATAGACATTTTGATTAGGGTACCATAGTTATGAATACATTAAGAATTAAGAACTCTGCTCCGTAGAGCTTACAGTCTAAGTGTGCATTATGGAGCTCCAGGCTAGCAAACGCAATTGTTCAAGATATGCACATTTTCTATCTAGCAATATTATTATCAAGTAACTAAACAGATCATAAAGTACCATTGGAGGTATGTCTATTATATAAATGTTATTTTGGCGTAGCGACCATTATATGTTGTATTCATTTATTACGTTTACCAGTATGTCAAAAGTATTTTTAACCCAAATTATACGTGTATTTGGTATCTAGTTACCAATGTATTGTTTTAGACCAAAAGCGGAGGTTGTGATAGGTGGGATCATTTTTTATCACTTTTTTTAGTCTGTAGTACAATCTGTAACATTAGAATAAACATATTTAATAGGAAACGATGATGCAGGTTGTTTCTGAAAATACTTCTAGAAATGTAATCACAGTAATTCATAAAGTTGGGTATTTTTGGTAAATACTACGATTGTAAGTGCAAATTAATTCACTTGTTATGGCTTCATTTTTTTCTAGATACGTTTTAAGGAAGATTTAATTCTAAAGGCAAATGAGGAACACAAACAACAAATCAACCTTTTAGTTGATGACCTTAAAACCTCTCAAGAAATGTGTGTGCAATCAAATAAAGAGGTAAGACCTTTGCTCTTTGTACTTTTTTATACTTTAAAAATATAAAGTATTTTTGTATGTATGTTTTTTTTCTGATTTAATATTCCCATCTGATATATTGCTTTTTCAATACTTCTATTCAAATAAATGCAGGCCTGCCAAAGTTCCTTTTAATGATTTGCTTTGTTCAGTATGGGGCTCATAATAAACTTTTTGGGGAAAAAAAATTAATACTGGGCATGCTGGCTTTTGCTAAAACATTTTTTATTAGAAACGTCAAAATACATAAAAGCTACATATAAGTAAATGTTTGCAGTATAGCTAAAAGTCCAAGATCTATAAACAAATTCCAAGGGGACTTGGATTGGGACTGATCATACGAAGGATTAGATGGGACATTTTGGTTTCATTTTTAACCCTTTGAGTGGCAGATAGGTGGAGCGCATTAATTTGGCAAACCCCATAGTATTTAAATACCGGTAGCAATGGGTTCAAATATTTTATATCAGTATTGCTAACAGATAAAACTTAAAACACAACTACAGTGGTATAACTGTAAATTAAGCACAAAACGGCATATATCTTCCATGGAAATATTCCATTTATATATTTATTTGCTCTTATAATACATATTTGAATCCAAGGTCAAATGGGAGCTTTGGCACTCATACATTGTAACTTTGTGTTCAGTGCTTCAATGTTTTAGAAATAGCAGGTCCATCAATCATTTTGACATAGTTGTCCAGTTTCACGGTGTTGATTAAATTGTCCCAGTATTATATAAATAGGTGAGTTGCAAATTATAAAAAAAAATACAGTTCTTTCAATCTTTTTGTTTGTGGGGAGGAGGTGGGGTGTTTGCAAGACTAGAGGTTCAGGTGACAAACCTTTCAATATTTTTTTTTTATTTACTTCTCTTTATTGGTTTTTCTGCAATGTAACCATTTGCTCAGCCATATAAATAGGCAAAAATATCTCAAAATTATATTTTATTAAATTGATAATGGTACAAAATGTACTTGCCTGTTCAAAGGCAATTGCGAGGTTGTAGTGTGGCCAGTAAAAGCCACATTTAACATAATTTCATTTAAATTGACATACACACTGTTATTAAAATTATTATATATATTAAATGATAAATATATATATATTGTCACAAACCTTGTAGCATGAGGGCCATACATGTCACATTTAGGGGTCCTAAGCACAGTCCTCAGGTAATGAGAGTCGGGAACACGAGCTTTGAACAAAACAGCACTTTATTTTAACTCAAACCCCAAAATGAAATCATAAAAAGAAAACCTAGCTCCCAATTGGAGCCTCTCTAACTGAACTATGCTGGTCCAGACTGACCATCCTAATCACCCACTAACTCAACCTCCCAGCCAGACCCAGCTACGCCAGGCTCTGGAAAACCTCCCCAGACAACACACACAATGTCCAGGCAGGTATTGCCTCACTTGGCTCAGGGATGGTCTTCTTCAGGGTCTCTCTTTGCCCTGGGAGCGCAGGGAACTTTCTCTCCCCCCAACAGTCTCTCTGAGTATCAGGCTCCAGGGGTTTTTAATGCCCAGCACCTGTGCCTGATGTCGGCCCCATAGGAATCCCGGACCGGATCCTGCAGACTTCTAGCCTCCTGGAAAAGCCGTCGAGGATTTTTCACAGAATGGGGGAATGGAGCATTGGCCCACCCTGCTCTCCAATTGCTCCACCCCAGGGACCCATATGTGTAATCTGCATAGCAGCTGTACCCAGATGCCATGCCAATCAACTCCCTGGGGTTCACAGTCTCACAATATATATATATATATATATATATATATATATACTGTATGTATGTATATTTACATATATGGCATGGAATATGTAAAATGCATTGTGAGGCAGCCAATCATTGTGGAAGGAAAGTGTAAACACTGAAATCGTGGGAGCGTGTTTTTCACACATGTGTACAGGCATCTGAACAGGCTTTGATTTACTATATTGGCAAGCCAGAGCTGGAGCTGGTTGGAGGTAAGTATATCACACGCAAGGAAAGGGGCGTAACTACAGGGGTCACAGTGGTCACAACTGTAAGGGGGCCCAGGCCACCCCTGTAAATGGTGTAAATGTGAGCATGCATGTTTATGTATAGGTGTATGTGAGCATGCATGTTTATGTATAAGTGTGTCTGACCATAGATGTGGATGTGTAAATGCTGTAAGATCGTGTGTAGCATGTATAAATGTGTGTAAGTGTCTTTACAAATGTGTGCCATAGTGTATGTTGGAGGCGGGCAAGGGGCAATGATGGCACAGACCTCTTTGCGGGTAAATGTAGCACTGTAGGACATGTTGCTTGTTGAAGTTGGAGGGGGGGTCCCTTGGCAATTTTCGCACCAGTGCCATGTGGTTTCTACATATGCCCCTGACACAAGAATGACTAGTGGATGACGGGCAAATACAAATTAGGTAATGGCAAAGGGATACCATGAAGGGGACCATGCAGTCACATGCATTAAAGTAAATATGATAGCTGGAGTCTCCTTTTAACAAATCTTGACGTATACTGCATCTTTAACCCCTTAATGACAAACCCGTACATGTACAGGCTCAAAATGCCTTGTTTTCAATGGGTTTAGGGACCGCCCATTGTCCTTAAGGGGTTAAATGAAGGCAAAGCATTTATACAATAATATGAATCTTAAGACTCAGAAACCATTTAAAAATAGCACAGTGCATTCTTCTGATTTTTTGAATATATGTAATTATTTTTACAATTGTTTGCTATTGATTTTGCCTATTTCATGTAGAATTTTCAGGGTTTTTTATGTTTTCCGGTGGACTTGGGTGCTGCAGGTATTTAATTCTGAATTCTTTTGTTCAAAGATTTTGAAATTGGAGCAGGCAATAATTGAACACAGAAAGGAAATGAAACAACTTCAACGTCTTTACCAGGACACGCTGGAAAAAAATGGCCGATTAGAGGCAAAAATTGAAACCCACATGATAACAGCTCAGAGTGAACAAGATGTACTTTTAAATGAGGTGAATACTTTATCCGCCGGTGACATGTCTTGAATTGTGATTTATTGCTTTTTGTCCTTTTGAGAAATTCATATGCTGAAATAAAAAAAAAATGTTCTTTTACATTATGATTTCGTGACCTTGCAGATCTCTTGCAAAGAAGAAATTATCCATAGAATGAAAATGCAGGAAATTGATCATGAAGAAAAGTTGAGAATAGCAGAAAAACAGGTATACTTTTATTTTTTAACAGAATTCTTCATGAAAAACGTCCTAGTTGCACATCTTATTTTTTCCCCTAATCTTTTATGTTTGCTGTAGTGTGAATAGATACGATTTAAATCATTAGTGAAAACATGCCATTGTTTAAACACACATAGAATTGCTCGCTAAAACTGAGTATTCTGGTCCTTTTAATTTAAATGTGTTATGTCAGTGCTTTCATAACTAGCTATACTATAGAGAAGATTGTATACCCTTCTGTAGTATGAAAGAAAATAGAATCAGCTATACTACAGAGAAGATTTTATAACCTTATAACTAGCTAGCTATACTGGAAGGAAAGGGTCAGATCAAACAGTAAATATAAAATATGTGTACAAGTAAGATCACATTGGTAATGTACAAGGAATCTAGCTACACAGTTGGAAAGTCTGGAAATGTCGAAACTTTCCTCGGCCCCTGTAACCAAATAGCGCAAGGACTCGGAACATCTTAAGATGTAGAGGCACACAGTACATTTCTCGTAATCTGCCTTTGCTCACTTGGTGTAGCTGCAGCACATGTGGGTACTTCTCAATTTACAATGGGGTTACATTCCGATTAAGCTATCGTAACCTGAATATATATGTGTGTGTGTGTGTGTGTATATATATATATAATATATATATATATATATATATATATATATATATTAACATGCTGCTACATGTACTCTACCTGTATTATTATATCCCAGGGTAATCAAGTAAATGTACTAAATGCGATCACATCATCGTAAAGTTGAAATAAGTCAAGCCAGCATAAAACTGAGAATCGTTCGCAGTCTGGACTATATTAGGACGTTTCAACATTGTACCAATGTATGCATAAAGAAGAAATGATACATCTAAATACTAGTATTGTGTCTTTAGCAGCTACATTTGCATACCCTTTATTGTATAAATCAAAAGTACATGCTAACAACAGTATATCTGGCCCCAAAACTCTCCTTTTCACATTTGTTTTTTTTTCCTGATTGATATCTTTATGTATTAAAATTCAATATTTGATTTATTATACATTACTTAAGACATGAAAAATATAGAATTTTAATGTAATATAGTGAAATATTATTGTCTTTGTTAATGAATCAGAATATTTAAAAAGTGCCTTTTGTATGTATCAGTGAAATATGATGATCATTAGCAATTCGGAATTCTTGTTACAACAAAAGGGTTTCTATGAAATCTGACAGCGTCCTAGGCTAAATATGTGTGTATATATATGTATTGCAATAAAAAATGCCTTTTTACTGGACTAACATTCCATTTTAAGGACAAGTTTTCGAGAGTATAAACCTCCCTTTGTCAAGTCAAGAGCAACACTTGACAGGGATGTTTGTACCAATAAAGAGGTATATATGTGTGTGTATATATATTGTGACAAACCCTGTAGCATGAGGGCCATACATGTCACATTTAGGGCACAGTCCTCTGGGGCAATCAGAGTCGGGAGCACCAGCTTTTAACAAAACAGCGCTTTATTTTAACTCAAACCACAAAACCAAATCATAAAAACAAAACCTAGCTCCCAATTGGAGCCCTCAGTACCTGAACTATGCTGGTCCAGACTGATCAGCCTAATCACCCACTAACTCAACCTCCCAGCCAGACCCAGCTATGCCAGGTTTTGGAAAACCTCCCCCAGACAGCACACACAAAAGGTCCAGGCAGGTAATGCCTCACTTGGCTCAGGGATGGTCTTCTTCAGGGCCTTTCCTTGCCCTGGGAGCACAGGGAACTTCCTCAGTCTCCCAGGGGTTTTTAATGCCCAGCACCTGTGCCGGCCCGATAGGAATCCCGGACCGGATCCTGCAGACTTCTAGCCTCCTGGAAAAGCTGGCATGGATTTTCCACAGAATGGGGGAACGGAGCATTGGCCCACCCTGCTCTCCAATTGCTCCACCCCTGGGACCCATATTTACATTCTGGATAGCACCTGTACCCAAATGCCAAAATATGCATCTCCCTGGGGTTTACACTGTCACAATATATATATATATATATATATATATATATATATACACACACAAATACGATCACCATAGAATACCTCATGCATTTTGGATTATTTTCCTTTTCAGATGCAACATCATGAGAATAAATTTCACGAATTACAACGCAAGTATCTGGATGTTACAGATTATGCAAAGCACAAGGAAGAGATAATAGAGTCACTTCTGAAACAACTTGAACAGGCAAAGTTTGCAAAGGCAGAAGCAAAAACAGAGGTAATTACTGTTTTTTGTCATTTTTTTCTATTATTATTATTATTATTTTATTTATATAGCGCCAATAATTTACGCAGCGCTTAATACAATACATATATTCAAGGGGTAAAACGAGAATTGACAGAATACATTAGGTGGAGAGAGCCCGGCTCACAAGCTTACAATCTTCTACACAAGGATAGATAATTAGTACTCATTTATTTGGATTTACTTGACTAGACACAATGCTAACTTTGGTTGTGATTAAAGCTTTTTTATTTGCCAGTAGAAAAACACAAACCCTTGGCCAATGGGTCCTTTTAATTCTCCAGTTTCTTTTATTTTATGCAATAAGTTGTATAACATTTCTGGAATGCTGACGGTTTCACAAGTACAACTTTAATTTGCTGTGTCATAATATGATATTGATGTCTCCTGATTGGCATTGCTTTCCCAACTAGTCTTTAATGGTGCTGTGAGACTCAGCTAATTGTGCAATAGCCCAACCTCACCTCCACACTAGAATATAGTTCCCGTCTCGGACGGGAAATGCCACCCTTACAGATCTCTATCGTTACCCTTACTTCACTCATACCTTTCCATTTCAAAAATGTCCTGCTTTGAGTAACCCTAAAAGGGTTACGCTTACAAGCTTAGGGTGGGATGAAGGTGACAACCGAAGAGACTGCTACACCTAGTATAACGCTTTGTATTTTTTTTAGTTAGCAAAACTAAAATACACTTATGCCAATGTGGACATACCAGTGAACTCTTTAGGTGAAGCCCTTCTACAGGTCACCGGGTCACTTTCCTCTTTCTCAGGGCTGGTTAACAGTGTTTGGTCATGCCCATTCCCAACTTATTTCCATCTTACTCCCACCAGTGAAGGCATCTTGGGGATAGCCCCGCCACCACACATGGTTATCCAAATCCTTCCATGAATCTGCTTACCCAGACGAAGGAGAACACTGGGTAACCTACCCCGAGAAGTTCCCGGGTATTAATATGGACATGTCTTTTGGATTCACTGGTATTACTACTAGATCCTATCATAGCTGGATTGAAGCTATTCTGGCTCATGCAAGTGAATCTTAGAACAGCATTTGCGATACTGCTTGCTTATGATAAGCAAACAAGGAAGAAAAGCCCTCCACCGTACAGTTTTAGTTGATTTCTCATAAGATTTACAAATGGCAGGCGTTCACTGTATATTTTTATCAGATGCACAGGAAACTGTTAGTTGATTATTAATAAGAATGCCACTTGACTCAGCAATAGCTTTGTGTTCTCAAGGTTTTTCTATTTTAATAGTGTAAAGCAGGTGGAAATGGTGCTTCAGTTGACCCAAAATAATTAATGTATGTTTTTCATCTCTTAAGGCAAACAATTATGGGGAAACTATCAGGCATTTACATTCGGAGCTGGCCTCACTACAGACTTCTGAAGACTCTACAAGGAAAATAGGCATTGTTAAAGACCATATTAACACTGAGCTGTATGAAGAATGTGAGAAACTAAAGTGTATTCTTGGGGAAATGCAGTTCAAGGTATGTTTAATTAAGTAAAGCTGAGAGCATAGGAACAAATACAAGGCCATAGAAAATGGATTTGGCGGAATGTTGTAGAACTGAAAAGCCATTCTTGCCTTTTTTATATACTATAAAGTATATTGATGCACCACAGTGTGGTAAGGAAAACAATTGGACTAGTAAAAATATTGGTAAAAAAAGGGTTTTTAACCTTGCTCTGCTTCATTTAATCCCTCAATACACAACAATCTTGTTTTAATAGATTTAGACTAATCCATTATCCCCCTTAACTTCAATCCCACTTTACAAAGTCAAGGCAATTCAAATATATTCTAGTTATATACTTAAATGTTGTACCTAAGGTATATATATATATATATATAATATATATATATGTATGTATATATATATTATAATATATATATATATATATATATATAATAAAAAATATTTCAGTACAATTGTCATAAATATTAAAGATACTGATTAAACCTAGACTAAACATCTAAATAATGTTGATTTACATCTAGATAGCCACAGTGAGTTTTATATGGATGGTTTTAAAAATATCATTTCTACCATCACTCCTAAAATCAAATTAAAAAATTCCATACAGTCTTGTGCATAACACTCAGATAATTTGCACGCTTATATATTATATATATATATATAATATATATATGTAACTGCTTGAACATTTTATGTGCAGGTCATATTAATGTATGTATAAAAATCACCAATAAAGACAATTGTGCTCAAGACACAGAACAAAACAGCTGCTTATGGCAAGGATTGTTCTGTGAGCAACAGTTTCAATTAGATGACCTAAATATATAAATATAAAAATAGCCCCACCATGTTATACAGATGTGGTGTCTGTAAAGGACCAAAATCCTCCAAAGGACCAAAATCCTGACATAGGTAGGTCCCAGCCAACAGTGTAACTAACATATCACAACTTCAGACTTCGTTTTTACAATTTGATATACAGAAATATGCTCTCAGATTTTGATATAATCATTTGGTCGTGGCCACCATTCTTTTTTGATATGTTTTATATGGCAATAGAAGTTTTACAGGTGAAGTCTGATCCACGCGTACTCATATTTCTAAAATGAATCCTTTGCTATGATGAGTCTAGAATGTTTGAGTTATTAATATTTGAAATCTGTGATTGATAATCAATAACATAACATAAAACTTTTCAGAAACCATGATTCAGAAACAAAATTGTGTATTGTTATGCATAAGTATTTGGTGTACATTAAAAAATATCGTGGGATAAGTTAGTAAATCGTAACTAGAACATATATCTTCGTATTCTAGATGTCTGGAATATATTGTCAGTCCTTGAAGGACAGATGTTTTTCTTGTTTCTGTTCAGGTGGGGATAGGCTACATTAATGCTGTTTTCTTTTCTCACTTAAGATTCACTGTAAAAAGTGTGGGTTTGTTACATTCCCTATTCCACTAAGCAATTATGATGCCTTAGAAACATCTGTTTATAACATATTTACCGCGCTATATCCTTCATCAATCTTCTATAGCTTAGCAAGAATGACGCAAAGATTAACGAGCAAAACTCTGAAATCGGGATCTTGAAATGTGACTTGCATGCGAAGACAGAAGAGATACATAAATTGGAAGCACAAATACAAAAGCAGCAAGAGTCTTTGCACAGAGCCAGCGACAGACTGAAGGACACGCAGAAGGCTGCTGTGAGTAAGGTAATCACAATGGCTCGACAACACAAAACAGTTTGCAGAACTTACTGTTCAAAATGTAAATCGCAATTCCTACATGAATCCTATCTCCAGTGGCATAATCAACACAGCACATATTTCCACCTCCTGGGTTTGCAATCGGAACAAAACAACTCTCACCCCATCCACTAATACATTGTGCTGTCACTCATTAAGCATTGCCTTCATTGCATCAAAAACCACTAGTCACATTCTAACAGTGCCGTTTTGACCATAGTTATTTATCTAAAACATTCTCGCCCTTTTCACTTTCTTTGGGTGTTAAATATATCTTTTAAAACATTTCATGGGAACGGATGTGTGATATGTGTGTGCAAACAGCATGGTAATCATTTGTATTTTCTGTATCAATTCAGATGTTCTGCGCAGTCCAAAGGTTTGTCACAATCTTGACCATGTTGGTCATAGTAATAATAGAGATTGGACTTTTATTACTGAGCCTCCTTAATGAGGTGATGATGCCAGACAAATACCGTGCCGAATGGCCACTAAACTAGACTCACCCTTGTTTTCAAATGAGCATCATGCTGTTTGATAGTGAGATGTTAATGCAGGGATTTATTTTAGAAATAGTGTTTAGCTCTTAAAATGTATTAATGAAGAGTAAATTTGAAATGACCAAAGGAGAGATTGGTTTTATAGACTGTAATCTTATCTTAAAGGACCTTAATGCTTATCAGTATGGTTGTGCCGCTGTACACAAAGCAATGCAAGTTCCATTACAATTTCTAGAAAGCTACTCCTAGGCTGAAGTTGTGCATTAATGTATTTCGATATATACATGTGTGTGTATATATACATACACACACATACGATGGTTCAAAAGTTTGGGGTCCCTTTGAAATTAATTTGTTTTTGAACGCAAACCTTGTCCATTAAAATCGCATGAAATGGATCAGAAATACAGTGTGGATGTTATAAATGATGATTGTAGCTGGAACTGGCTGATTTTTAATGGAATCTCTTTATAGGCGTACAGAGGGGCTTTATCACACCCATCACTTCTGTGTTCCAATGGCATATTGTGTTTGCTAATCCAAGTTTTTAAGAAAACAATTTTGCAATTATGTTACAGCTAGAAATGACCTTGTTTACGTTGAAAACAACTGTGTGACTACTAATTTTGTACAGCAGTGTATATATATATATACATATATATATACATATAATAAGTATATATAATAAAAATAAAAAAGTGTGAACATTCTGGCAAGGTTGTTTTCTTACCTTTATTTTTTTCTCATTTATAGGGCATTTTCAATGTACAGCATTTTTCAACATTTTTTTTCTTATAAAATCATATAACCAATTTTCACAGCAGTGTTATTTCTTAAAATTAGATAAGTTTAGTCCAATTTGCAAGACTGCAGTGGTTCTGAGTAATTTGTAGATGTGATACTATACCTCTGTTCTATGTGATCTTTACATGACCCCCCTCTCTGAGAACTTTTTACACACTGTTGCTGCCAGGGGGACGATGAGTTTCTCCAATTTACAACAAATTAGATCTGCTCTTTGCAATGTCTTTTGAAAAGATAGTTACTATAATTGCTCTTAAATTGGTTTCAGAAAAACAGATGTTACCTTATAAAATCATTTTCGTTTGTTGGACTGTAATTTAAGATCCTTGTTCTTGTATTTCTATTTCTGTGATTTTCTGCTTCTGTTAAGATGGAGAATTGGAAATACCACAATCCTCGAATGTGATAGCGTGTACAGATAGATAGACAGACAGACAGACAGACAGATAAGCAGACAGAGCCACATACGCAGCTGCCCATAGGTGAAATGTAGCTTCTATGATTGGGATTGTACATTCATGTGGAGTACGTTTCAGTGGTGTTCGCATATTACATTAGATATCAAAGAGAATACCTGTATAATAAAAACACTTTCTAGGCTCCTCTGGGTTCCTATGAATGGAACAAATCCCTGATTGCTTCTCATTCCTTCATAAATTCACGCTTGAAAAAAACCAGCTGGTGTTGAAAGACAAAGGTCACGGCATATTTTTTGGTTGTTATTTTAACTGTTTGTTCCTACACGCTAATTACCATTGTATTGTTGGGAATTTCATTCTAAATCTCATTTGTAGTAGAAATTCAGTATGTTCAAATTACAGTTTACATTGAACGGTGCCTACTATTCTTACCGGCCACTTTCTTTTGGGTGTGTATTAAACTATTATTATTATTATCTTTTATTTATATTCTATATATGTGGCTATACTAATGGAGTATACCATAAGAAAGATTGCAGCTGTGTTCTGAAAGTGATAATCATCCTAAAGGTTTCTGATATATATCCTGACGTGAGGAACTATAGTAGTTGACTAGGACACTCATGGTAAGCCCTGCTCTGAATAAGATTCATTTAGTTATGAATCAGCCCTCTCCCTTAGTGAATTCCTATGGCGTATATCACAGGCTTACAGGGTAGTCTAAGAACAGTCCAAGAAAGTGGTGCCAAGAGCACCGATCTCTTTCCCTTCCAATAAACACAGAGGCATGCAACTAGAAATATAAGGGTGAGCACATCCAGATCAGTCTGAGGATAGGGGGGGGGTGTATAAAATGGGAGAGAAAGCAGAGAATGGGATCAATGTGGACTGCTAGAGATTGAGGTGTTAGGCTGACCTGCTATGTTCTGCCAAATAACAGCTTCAGGCACCCAATATTAACCACTCAAGCTTTGGGCTGCCATGTCTGCGGGTGGCCAAAAGCTATGTCTGTTAGCCTTCATTTCACATGCCACGTGTCGCCTATTTATATACTTTGTTGAAGTTTATACTCTCACTATTGTTCTTAACTTCAGTATAGTATTTTTATTTCAGCTTTTGACATGGAAAACAAACACTCAGATTATGTTTCTGCGTTTTCCTGAAGCTACTCTATTGCTCGTTCGTATGGATACAGTGTGAAAGTTTGTGTTCGGATGTCAAAGCTACAGCAATTTGCTTATTTTTATTTACCTGTTATATTGACACTGAGCATGTTGTATAGCTTACAAAACATATTTTTTTTATAACACCCTCATGTAGATACTGTTTTTCATGGAAATATGTTTGCAATTCTAATTTCACTTCATAGTAAAATTCACTTTATATACGCCACATGCATACATTTTATGTTTTAGAGGGGCTTAAAGGACCACATTTGACCAAACAATATGTTTTTAGTTAGTAGGCAGAGTTTTCGTTTTAAAGGAACAGTTATCAGATCTACTTTAACGTTTATGATAGCTCAGTGATGGTGAATGACCAATTTTCTTTTTATATTATATATCTATGTAATTATCTATCCGCATGGGGGTAAGAAGGGGCATCTACCCATCCCCTAGGAAATTCCCAGACATACTATTCTGCCTATGTTTTATGCCCCTCCTTCATAAAAATGTATGTGGCTGTCCATGTCTACTATTCCAACCTGGTGGATGACCTGCTTAAACACGCTTTGTTGTGATGCTCTGCCATTGTAAGCTCTTTGAAGGATATCAGGGTAGGGAAGAGAGAAAGCAGCATTGTCCTTCACAAATCATCTTTCACGTATTGTCTCATAGAAACATAGAATATGAGGGGCAAGTAAGAGCCATTTGGCCCATCTTTTTAAACTATCCATATATCAATCTATCTGGATTACGTTTAGGCATATTCATTTACTCAGTGCTTTATATTAAAATATATATTTCCATCTTAGTTTAGGTCCAAACATGTGTATCTTTACACAGGCAATTTATAACATTCGAATGTAATTTATAAAATTAGTTTACCCTTTGTGGTAAAAACGACGTCTGAAATAAGGCATAAGAAATCAACTTGTGCGATGAATACGTGACCTGTAACCAGTTGTATCCTAATGTGTACAGTTTAAATTGCGGTACACCATCATGTCCCCATGGAATCGGTGTACTAAACATAAATTCTATCGCAATCCACCTAAGTTACAATAAGGTCATTTAGCTAAAGGCACATTTTATAAAAAAAAAATGATGGTTTATGTATAATTATTTCTAAGTCTGCAAAATACTTTCAGAACTTAATTTTGGAAGGAATTGCTGTAATTACTGGTCTAGTGGTTCAAGCAAATTATCATGTATAATGGAAAAAAGTGTCTAAAGAAAACTACAAGCTATAATTAAATGATAGGGTTTCATAAATGCCTGTACTTTTCATGTTGAGTAAGCAGGGCGTGTTAAGGAAAACATTATTTTTTTTTAAACTTTTTTTTTTTTAGGAGTTTCATACTTGTTTTGTATTTGTTTACGCAACATAAGTCTTTAACCTCTAGTCTCCCCCCACCATGTGTGAGTACAGCTTTTTCTGTGTTTGGCCACTCTCCGGCACTCAACGTGTTAACCTTTCAGTGGTTTACAGGTCTTTTCAGCGGGGAAATGGTTAACCAGGTACATGATACTGTTAACGTCCTATGCTTTCAAAAGAAAACACAACTAATAGTTTATGTAAAGATCGCACGTCCTTCCAACATCTGTTTTGAGTTTGCTATGAAAACTGTGTCTCTGATCTCATGTGTTGAACTCCTGTATCTTTGCCACTGTCTATTTCCTGCGAAAAAATCCACCGAACAATAATAGCTTTTGTTCTTAACCTTCCAACCACTGGAGCAGCTGAACAAATAACTTCCATGCTTTCATTTGAAATAATTTATTCCACGTATGTGTTTGCGCAGAGTCATTTCACTTATTGAATGTTTCATCATTTAAAAATCAAATTGTGGGATTGAAACTACCGAAAACTGCCATCTAATGGTTTCCTGATGCTTAACTCTTTTAGGAAAATTTCCTTGGAAATACATCATTCCAACTCGAGCAGAGCCTTTCGAAAATATCCTCAGCACTTAGCAACTTTAATGTATTGTACGAAAAACAATTTAACCGCTGCTTACTTTTTCCTGTTTTTCTTCCCCTGTCAGTGTTAATTAACACTGACATTCAATTTGCTTTATAGCAACGGCTGCCCCCGGCTATAGTCAGGAATACCAGTGCAGAGGTTTTATTGTATTAAAATATAAAGTTATAAATGGCATGCAGTTTGGATAAACTTTTTCATATATTGAAATAAAACGGGGATTAGTGGAGCGATACGCAATGATCATTTTACATTTGGGTTTAAATGAAAAGAAATCCCTTGCCAAGCACTCCATGGCAAAGATCATTTTCATTTCTCCCACAAATCTGTTGAAAAGACTTCATTTTTGGGGGCGTTGTGACAAGGAGATGACTGCTTTACAGTCTCATGGACTATTGTAATGTTTTGGAAAGCCATGTTAATCCCCTTTTAATATGGGCAATTTTTCAGGGAATATATTCCTAGCAATAAGAACCTTGTCTATGTGCTTAATATCCAAGTACGCTTATTCTCCGTTCCAGACAAGATACAAGCGCCATTCCTAAAAGGCAGACATTACAACACAGAATCTAATTTCTGTAAACAAATTTCAGGCCTTACAAATGAAACATATTAATTACAAATAGCTTTAGAAACAAGATATGTACAACAGTGTCTGTACATAGTATTCAGTACTATAGAATTTCCAAACTTTAATTATGTTTATATATAGAAGGCATAGTAGAATTCTACGCTGCGTTCATTTTGTGTATCAGAAGTTCAGACTTTCCTTGGTAAATTACCATTGAAGGAATTTACGTGGCACAGTGATGCGTTAAATAAAGTCTAACCACATAGACTATGTTAAAATGTGCATGTGAGAGAGTTGCATATAGTTGTAAATATAGTTGAGAAAAGCTTATGGAAAAGGTGTGGAGCAGCAGGAGGAGATGTCAGGGGTAGTAAAGCATTCTAAGTTGCCAGAGCTGATCATACCAGTGATTATATACACTATATACATATGCATTGTATGTACATATTATATTTTTACTCCGCCGGACCATTCTCTGCCCACATAAATTTCTGAGCACGTTTCTCTTCTATATGTTCTGTACCTAAATGTTTTGATACTTCCAACACTCCCTCCTCACGTTTCAACTCTTCTCTTTTACACATACAAAATATCTTTCATGCTGTCCCATATCTCTATAGGCCAACCTGTCAGATCACTCAACCTTCAGTGAATTCCATGACGCTCGCCCTTGACAAAGACACACATAGCACAAGACAAACTCGGGACCAGTGCATCCAGGACGTCCAGTGAAAGAGAATGTCTTCATTCATATGACATATAATATAATTCAACAAGGAACCCCATAGAACAAAAAAAATACATTTCATTTTGGTGTAAAATTCATCATTTTAGTGAAGTCGTTTTCTTCCACTGGCCGTCCTGTGCTGGTCCCTTCTTTTCTTGAGTTGGTTTTGTGCCGTTGTGAGCAGCAGTTGGACGCGCATGGCCTGTTTTCTCAGTATAGAGGTTGTGAGTCTATGGAATGTATCTTCTTAGTGCTTACCCAGAATCCAGGATTGTCATAGACACATTTAAACTATTAAACTAAAATGTATGATGCCTTGCGTTAATGCCATCTGTAAGGGTAAGTCAGTTACATAAGACGGGCCTTTTTCCCTTTTGTTTGAGCCTCTGGACACTTGGTTGCCCCCAACATTTTGCTGCCTCACATGCACTGAACACATAGGAATGAGGAAGCTCTTGAGTTCTAATGGTAAACACTGAAACAATAACCACAGGGATAGATATAATCACATTACAATAAAAAGAGCACCCAGAGTAACAACAAACCTGGCTTCTTGGCTGGCTACCAAACAACTGAAAATTGAAGTATTGAAAGGGTTTTCGTGTCACATTGTGACTTGGAAAGGCTAGGGAGAAACTAGAGAAAGACCAGCCATTGAAAATTGACATTGACAATAGTCATTCTGAGCTAAGTACACAATGCTTGATTCTAGTTAGTACTGTGTCAATCATAAAAGAGTATCGGGATTCACTGTTTTATATATTTATGGATAAAACTGACCTTCAAAGAACCTATGTTCTTACTAGAATACATAAAGGCATTAAATGGGAAACTGTGTGTAATATAATAAATATTCAAGGTAAAAAACAATTGCAGGCTATATAAAGGATGTATAAAGGATGTTTTTTTTGTAAAATGCAGGAACATTTTGTTTTAAACCTTTTTTTTAAGATTTTGTTTTTAAGACTGTTTGGATGTTTAATTAAACACTCATTCTTCTGTCTTGGATACATCATGCTATCTTGTCTCAGTTGATCATATGTTCTAGGTCCTAAACCATTCTAAAGATTGTATCTAAATTTTGAACTGCTGTTTGCCCCTGTTGAAGCCGACCCATGTGTTGGCAAAACCCATGTCTGGCAGCTATGGCTGATCCCACACAGCGGTCCCAGAACAAACAACTTGATTTTGGATAAAGCTAGGGAACTATTTGTGAAGGGAAGGATATTAACCTATAGGGCTAGTAAGACTCCAGTTATTTTGTAGCATTCTTAGGAACCTACAGTATGTGTATAGATATTTTTATTACAAATAGAATCATCAGTTGTAGAATATTTGTAAGGTTTGTTTTATTAAATGATGAATAAAAGATAAATTTTAGCTTATTAGGGTTCCTATTTTACTGGTTTCATTAATGTTTCAGGGGTACTCCCTTTTTGCTCTGGATAGGACTAACACAGACTTAAGTGGTTTCTTAGATTTACACGTTGACTCTGATTTTTAATTCGGTAAAGGACCCTCTTTAATTATTCACCTTTGAATGTACATTGGTTGCCCAGAACCATTAGAAACCAATGGACAGTTGGTGAGTTTTTCACTCTCTTTGAACTCATGTCCGAACAAGTGATATTTATGTATTTATTTAAGCAATGGAAAGGTTTTGGTTGACCACTACTTTCTTCTATGTGACTTTGCCAGACCACTTTAAGATTGGGTGAGGTGTTTGGTAAGATTACAAGGTTAAGACATGACACAGCTTGGAGAAGAATAAGAGAATGGGCAACTTTAAGGAAGGACACGTAATTTTGATTTCCAAATAAAACAATGGATTCTAATATTGTGTATCTTAATTAGAAATCGTGGTAGTATGGTGTCACTGTTTGTAGAACATTATCAATGCTTCTATTGATATAATAATCTTTGTGTGCATCATGAGGCAATGAGTATTTAATGCTTGTTCAATTAAGTGATGGCATCATACTTTGCATTTTATTTCATTGTAAAGAGGCATTAACTTCACTGTGAAATTGAATACTCTATATTATTGTTTCTTTGTTTCTTTCCCCGTTTCTCATTTCTGTACTTTGCATTCTTTATAACCAATGTGCAATTGGGCTATACATGTTTTGTAAGAAGTGACCTTGACAGTTTGTAAAGGCATCAAAAGCAATTATATCTCTGAACGTGATGGAAGACGGTGGCAGAAAGCAGACAGAATCACATGAATTAGTGTAAACAGTCATTGTTCCTAAGCCGTATTAGGTGACAGTTAGCTTTTTAATGAGGGAAGACACACACTAATTAAATGTTGACTTACAATTATGAAATATATCGGATAACAAATCAGCAGCGCAATAAGGGAATAAGAAAAGACATTTGTTAAAAAAAAAACTTGCCTGGTGCTCTGTCATCTGAAACAGTTCTTTATGAGCGCAGGGTGAAGGTCAAGGAGGTATCTCAACTCCATCAATCCTTTGGACAATTACAAATGACCCTTCACTTTCCATAAGACATTCAATATTCTGAATTGGAGAGATACATTTTTCTGCGTTTAGAAAAATGGTGAAATTGAAAGCTATCATAATGCGAAAGGTGCACTTTTTTGTTGAAATATTTTGAACGGCTCATTCCCCACAATATATGTCCGTGCTATGTTCCCATTAACATGGAGACCCTCATTTAAGTTGCGCTTTGTGTATTCTTAGCCTGAAAGTGTCTGCAATACACGGTATATATGAATCTAAACAGAATGCACATAAACCTTAAATGAAAAATCACTACGACACTGCACGCAGACCTGTTGGGAATATATACACATGCAATCTATAGCAATAAAAGTAATATTAAAAAGTTTCAGTCTTGACGTGTTGTATAAATACTGTGAATCCGTGATGGATGTAACCATTTACGTGTCAGGCGTGCAAGACATCATCTTACAATTGCCACAACTTTTACTCATCAACAGCTAAATGGTTAAAAAAAAAAGAAATGTTTCCATTAGTGCAATTCATGTTGTTTCTATTGAAATGGTTTTTGTATTTGTTTTCTCTTAGATTCATGACAAAGAAACCAAACGTGAGGCCCTACAGAAGGAGCTATTAAAAGCTCAAAACCAGTACTCTGCATGTTATGATGAGGTAATCAATTTTAATTGCCTGTTTTGTATTAACCTTTGCTTTTTTCCTCTTTTCTTTGGCAGTGTAAGTACCTAAAATATACATCTATAATTAAGGATCCTGTTGTGATTGTTGATGGTTTCTGTTACCTTTTAGTGTGTTTCATTGATGTGTGCCAAATCTAAAAGTAATGGGTTTTTTTCTTCTTTCTTTTTTTGAAGAACATTCACAATGTACAGTATATATTATATTTTGTGAAAATGTCCTTTAATGGAAATGCGGCCATTTTCCAATGTTAGCCTGTTATTATCATTATTTTATTGCCGTTATTATAAATATATACATTTGATGAATTCAATAATTTCGAATCTTGTTTGCTTCACAAAGGTTGCCCAAGTAATGTCCCAGCCAATGTAATTTTGTTTTGTTTGCTTGTTTAAGTGCATAATATTTAAAATGGCATGTTTTTTCTTTTCTTATATCAGGGAAAAAATAATTTCACTTTGTAGGTTTTTCTTTTTCCTGTAAGACATCTGTAACACAAAGTTAGTTTGTTTATATGCATTTTAATATACATCACTTCTCATATACCGGTACATATATTTCATATAACTTACAGTACTATAACTATACATAACCAGTACATATTTTGATGTTACACACACACACAGTATATAGTTTAAGTAGAAAACTAGGAAACATAAAATGCAGCATCAGAGTTGGGCTACTAGAAATGTAATTCAGTGTGAACATATGGGCGCTTATAACAATGGTGATATATATATATATATATATATATATATATATATAATATATATGTTTTTGTTATATATATATATATATATATATATTATACAGCAATATTCTTCCTCCACCAAATAACACAGTTGCATAGTCAGAAATAGTTACTGCAGAGGCCTTTTCCTGAAACCATACTTGCCATGCGGTAAATTATGACATAAACATGAAAAATATGGCACTCACAATCTGCTTGGGGCAAAATGTTCACTGTCGCACAAGTTGCTTTGTGGTGTTGGGGGTTGTCTGGCAATTTTCATACTCATACTGGGGCCCATGGTTTTCAGTTAGGCTCCTGGGAGGCCACCATCCAGTCCAGGCCTGCTGATGTTCCACGTGCAGTAACGTTTGTTGCGTAATGAGGAGTCCAGCAGAATATGTAACTGGTTTGTAGGATCTTGATCTCTTGACATTTTCTCCCAGAATGCTACTGGGTTGTCAGTGTGGTGGGCTCCTGATGACGATGACCACTGATTATTTCTGACACTTTGCTAGAGGGACTTTTGGCTGGCAACTCCTATCCCTTATGTATCATTTATGTATTATATGTTATTTATAGCAACACCCATTAATGGTGGAAGAAGGTAGATATTAAGAGATTATTAATATTATTGTTTTATATAGCGCTATCAGATTCTGCAGCACTGTACAAAGGGTAGACATGATATAGTTAGAATTTAACACAAGTTGAAATAACAGGTGAGAAGAGCCCTGCTCAAATTAGTTTACAATCTAGCGGGAGATATATTTAGTTTTTATTTAAAGTCTGTCTGCTTATTTGTGTTAAATATCTGGAAGGCACGCAGGCTTTTGCTTAACTTAGATATAATTCCTACAGAGGATTAAAGTCCACATGGGGAAACATTATATGAAGATGGGACAGCCATATGTGAAATGAACCGCGCGTTTATCTGTTTTACATCCAGTTAGTCCACCGGGAGAAACTTTTACATAAACTTAAGGAAGAAAATATTCAGCTGACAGAGCAAATCAAGCAGCAGTCCCAGGATATTTCCAAGATGAGTGAAGAAAGGAAGAAACTGGAGCTGAAACTGGCAGTTGTCACAGAGAGACATAAAACTGCACAACAAGAGGTGTGTGTGCGTGTGCAACAATGTGTTTTGGCTAAACAAAAATTCTCAAGTGCTTCTTGTCAGTCCTGTGTTTAGACAGTTATAAGGTTTTGATTTTTCTATAACTTCTGTTCTTCAGAGCTGATATTGTCTGCTATTAGCTTTTCATATAATAAAATGTACTTGTCTGTTTTTTCTTAACAATTCTCTTTGACATTTGGTTTTATTAAATATTTAAATTTTCATATATTATTATGAATATTTTCATTCCCTAAAGGTTAAAAAATATGTATTTGTTTAGTGTTTTAAAGACAACAGATCACATTGCAAACTTGGGTCTTAAATGTGCACTGCTGGGTGCTTCTTTGTACCATTGCTTTACTTATGTGCGGTAGCATTATTTGAACAGATATTATTCAAGGGCTTTATAACTATTTTGGTACATACCAACATTAACCTAGTAGGTTTTATCGTGGCCATAATGTACAACAGTTACGCAAAGTGTCTGATCCACACTTGGCAAATAAGGCATGTGTCTGGAGCCCCACGAAGACAAAAAGCTGTGACTTAATGACAGTCGCATCCACATCCTAGCAAAATATTGCCGACCTTGAGAGATCGCCACCCTGCCTGTTTCCTACCTACAGGTTATTGTTGGTATTTGTGCTTAGAAGAACCTGGACTACAAACCTAGCCCTAGTTATACTCTACATAGAACCAACGTCTTCCAGCAGCTTGTTTTGCCATATAGGATGACAATTCTGCTATTTTCCATGTTAAGTACATGCGGCTGTCTTTCTATAGTGACAGCTAGATAGAAGCAAACATACTTATTTTTAATGAGTTAATTTATTCAGTTGGTCTGTAACCTGCTGGGTGTCCATCTGCATTTAATTTTTATATTCTCTCCCTTTTTAGGTTAATAACAGAGATCAAATCATTTTACAACTAAAAACAGATTTGAAAACTTCACAGGAGAAATATTCCGGCTCACAGGAGGAGGTACGTAAATTGCCTGTTTACAGAACGTTGCGTACAAAACCAAACTATGCCATCGCTGCCCAACGTCCACCCTGCATTAAACTACTCTTTCTAAGTTACCCATCATTTGTTCCCATCTACTTTCTGCTTTAAGTCTTATCGTTTAACAGTTCATGCCGTATGGAACAGACCTTCCATATCATTTTAGATTGTAAACTCATAATATCAAGCACACCCTTCACCAGTATTTCCCTGTTACTGGTATATATTAAAACGTTTTTATATGCTTATAATATTTGGTTCCGTAAGATTTTGTGATATGATACATATGTTACCACATAACCAATAAATTACATGTTTAAATTTAACATTTTAACACATTCAGGATCCATTCAGGTGCAAAGTTATACATCGTGATTTTATCAGCATAGTATACAATGGAGTGATCTGATTAACATTTGAAAGCATTGCAACAGCCTGGTTCCTGGTGTTTGATGTATACTTACAAATCCTTTTGTGACTTTTAATGTTTATTTCTCTTTTGATGTTGGATGCTGCACTACTGTGTGTGACACAGGACCACTTTCTTTCTAGATAAGGCATATTTTATTCACAACCTGTATGTCTGCTTGCATATAATTATTGTGTCTATATATATATATATATAAATATATATATATATTTGATTTATAAGAGGGAGAGAGAATATGTAATCCTGTCTCTGTTTGGCAGCTTGGTATACAAGAGGAAGAAGTCTCAAGACTCCTACAGAAGTTGAAGTGTTTGCAAGCTGAGGCTCGTGAACTGTGGGAAAAATGTAACAATCAGGAAGATTTAATCAATCAGATGGAAAAAACAAAGCAACAATTACTTAATGAGCAAGAGATTCATCTGGGACAGGTATGATAAAAAGTCCAGATCGCCCAAATCTACATGATTTCTGTGCTAGAGCTGGCAAAACCAGACAAGCCTGAATCAAATGTTTACTTCTGATCTTTTGAAATGGAAGAGAAGGCAGCCGTTGTTCACTAACCATATTTTCTATAACAGATGTGTTCTTAATGGGGAACTCTCCAAAAATATTACTAGAATTAAATAAAAATAAGTGCTCTTTTCTTTTTTTCCATTTCCAGTTTTTGCATAGTACAGTATAATATTTTCAGGCAACTGTTAGCAATTGTTATGTTCTAGATCTGTTGTCATAGCCCAACCTATTAGACAAACACCTTGACTTTCTATCATACTGCCTTGTCGTGCGCAATAGAATGCCTAAGTCTTGACCACCCAGCCTGACACTTTGACGTTCATTGTACAAACAGGACTTCATTAGTATTACCATAACGAATAATCGTAGTGTGGCAGCCACCATCCATACAGAGCAAATACGTTTATTGGAACAAAAATTAAATACATTTTTCATGCTTTTGTCAGTGTATCCTAAATTACTGCATTCAACACCGTATATGTTCAAAAAGAAAATGCTTTTTCCATGGGACATTTCTCTTTGAAAAGGAATCATTTACAGGGAACAATTAAAAATTTCAGTCATCTGTACAATTTTCCATTATGCAGGGCTCACATTCATCACATGAAGTAGAAACAGCATGTGAGTGAAGTTGACAGGCTGGCAGAAAGGTTTAAGGAATTAGACCTTAGAACGTTTATTCTTCCAAGATCTGTGAACGTTCTGGATTTTTGAAGTAGACGTATGGGTTCAAATGCCATATATACATTTTCAGCGCACTATAACAGTGATGAGATAATTTCTGCTCTGCACGTTAGTAAATACTTTTATAATGTCTGCTGTAGGGTGCTGTATCTTGAACATGTTTATTATCATTTACTAAAAGTGTCACTTCAGGTAAACTGTGTGAAATAGCCCTTTAAATAGTTTTTACAGTAATGTAAAACACATTTTTAGTAAATAGGGCCCATGTTTACAACATACATGTTTATTTAAATGGAGATTTTGTTTGACTACTAACAATGGACAGGGGCTAGCTATGGATGCATGTGGGTAATAGCCCCTGGGCTTGTCCCCCAATACAGAAAAGTTTTAGTGATGGGTATTATATGGTGTCTTGGTATAACTGGCAAGGAGACCCCAAAAGAAGCCATTTTTAGTTTTATTTGCAGTTTTCAGTACAGACATTGGAGTGTCTAGATTTTGTCATTCACAAAATAACTGGATGTAATTGAGTCATTAAGTTGGGGTTTTCAGCCCTAGAGAATGAAGGCTGCCATTCCACCCTTGGCTGAGAGTTCTACAAATGCAATTCATACTTTAATGTGTATCTGATTTAAAATAATGCTAGTTACAGTACCCACAACCACCTGGAACCATCATATTAAACTAACAAAACAAATAAAACTTAATGAGGACAGTTCAGTGAATCCTTGATATTAAAGAAAAACATTACATTTATGTATTGGGGGATTTTGCTTTAAGCTAGTCTTGGTCTGGGTTTTTTTAAACTTTATTCCCGTGTTAAAAGTATGGTACCCTTAAGATGAAGCATTAAATACCCAATGTAAACATTTTTTAAAAAAACCTGTATGTGTTTACAACTTATATGGTCCTGGAAATGTATAGTAACTTGATTAGTGTGTTGAAGTGCTTTGGCAAAGGACTTTTTTTATCTGGTTCTCTATATCTTTTGTATATCTAAAATAACACATTGTGAAACATTGCCATATCACCTTTTCTTCACCTAAAATAGAAGAAAGAGTTCTGCTTAGTAAGTTTTGGAGACAGTTTTACAAGTCAAATTAAAAGCAATGGAAACATTCCAGTGTTCTGCTTTTAAATAAGCAGGATGTGGCATGCAAGCTTCGACTTTTTAGAATAAAAATTAGTAGCTAAACAGTAGGCTTCTATGTGCCTTTCTAAAAATCATGCATGGGAAATCATCTCGTTGTCTTTGTCCTTCCGTCTTTTCCTTTCTTGTCTGTTCTCTTGTGTTTGTCCTCCTGGTGATTTATGCAACTCAACATTTCCCCATGAACTTTATTTCCCATCCTTCCTATTTTTTAAAGAGATGTATGTTCTATTTTTTACTACTCCATATTAGGACTTTGTCTGGGATCTGGCTTTGGAACCGTATATTTTTGCATTCATAAAGAGAATTTAGAATGGGTTTAGTTCAGTAACTGTCAGTGGTTCACATGTTACTTTTAATAAGGGCACAATTTTATGCTCTTTTTTTTTCTTCCTTTTTTAAAACTATTTCTGTTTTCTGTTCAAAACTCAAAACTTCACAAAATATTTTAAGAGACGTTAACAACATTGCAACATCACATGTAACAGCAAATTGTGGAAACCATTTGGAAATTCTTTAAAACTTGGATGTATTAATGATGCATTTTTTCCTGATATTTTTGTAAAAATGAATTCATGGGAACAAAAGATCACCAAAAGTTTTTTCATATCTTTAGATTTTTATGTTGAAATTTGATGTTGTTGGTGTCATTCTAACTTTTACAATACAGTGGGTTCTATAACTATTTTTTCAGTCTTCTTCGTTGAATTGTTAAACAAACAACACAAGCTATACATTTTGAGTTACAACTTATTTACTTTCCCAGGGCCTGCTGTCTGTCTCTGGCAAGGAGCAACACTTGGCCTATTATGTGTTCTGAACCTGTTGGTAACTCATCCAGTACAATGGCACAATAGGTGGCCAAGTTGGCTAGTATGCGCTTGATATTTTCTCCAAAACCACAATATCTGTGTCTTTTTAGATTCAGAACTACATTGCAACAGTGGAGAAACTGCAGGTTGATCTGGATATTGCCAAACAGGCCCATACCGCAGACCTAGAGCGATGGAACCAAAAATCATCCCTAATCCAAAAAGAATTGTCCCGCGCTACTGAAGCACACCAGGAAGATCTGCAAAATATACAAGTATACAAAGAAAAAGTAGCCGGTCTAGAAAAAAGTTTGGAACATGCTGACATAAATTATCAGGAGGCAAAACAGAAGGTGAGGGTACTTTATATATTAAATTCTGCAGCCATTGGTTTTAGGACTAGTTCTAACAAAGAAATACCCTAGCGATTGCTTGGGGTGCTGAGCTGGTGGTGGGACTCCGTGACTAGTTCTCTCTACCTTAACAATTGCAGAAGTGGGTACTGGAGTGCACCTAGGTCACTACAAAACCAAGGTCTTCCCCTGCTTGTTTGTAAAATGATTCCAGGTGTATACATATTAAGAAAACAAGGCATACATTGTCGTTTCTTAATACTGAACACTACTGCAGGTTGGATTTTGCTACATGTTTAATTTATCAATCTGGTGCCAGAAGAGAGAATATATAGCAACCTGATTAGCTTTGTTTGTTTTAGTTAAATGCTGTCACATAAAAACATCTCCATATAGATGTATGTAACATGTCTTTGCAATAGTTGACAAAGGATGGAATCAACTGGGTCTTTGTTTTTTTGCATTTTCAGGTGGAGGATCAGAATGAAACAATTAAACATCATAAGTTGGAGATTGATAACTTACAGCACCATATAAAAACTCTTGAACAAACAATAATGGACAACTGCAATCAGGCCAAAACCTCTGAAACGTCTCTGGAGCTGTACAAAAACAAATATCGAGCTTGTATCGATTCCATGAAAACTGTTGAAAAACTTGTGGAAAGTCTACAAAAACAAGTGAACGAGTCAGCCAAAGAGGTACGTTCATACTCGGAAACTTTCCAAGCTAGGCTCCCTGGAGAAATACTTCTTCTTGGAGATGGCATTGGCTTCATGAAGAGGTGTGATTAGTGATGTGCAGGGGCACCTATTAGTGTGTAGAGAACTGGGCAGGAAGGGGGCACGGTCAGACACTACTACTGGACTTCTGACTGG
This sequence comes from Spea multiplicata, assembly GCA_009364415.1. Lineage (NCBI taxonomy): Eukaryota > Metazoa > Chordata > Amphibia > Anura > Pelobatidae > Spea > Spea multiplicata. Next base: position 38,211 of record VKOC01001151.1, on the reverse strand, counting down.
AGTAAAAAGAAACTGACTTGTGGAGCAGGGATTCCCACGTATCACTATGTTAGAGGTCAAAACTTGAGGTCCTGCTTGATCTCTACATTCTTCTCGTGGACTAAGGCTATTCTCTTCGCCTCTTCCTTTGCACATTTAGACTTCACCTGTGCTGCTCCATACTGCTCCGTAACCTCCAGCTTTCACACACCCTCTAAATATTCAAGGAAAACATCAAAACTTTCTTCTTCATACAGGTGTACAATCTATTTGTGCTAGAAGCTGTTCATCTCATCTGCAACTAATACAACTCTCGCTGTCATCTATGGTACTTTCTCCCTCTCTTTTTATATACCTTGCATCTTTCTACTCTGTGTAAATGGTTGGCTCTGTATAAATAATAAAATTCTAATAATAATAAGGAACCTTGTGTAAGGCCCGAGTAGTGAACTAATGTTTAACTAACTTGTGGGCGTACATGTTTCTTTAAAACACAAATTTGATCTATATACCTTGTATTATGTTGAGGACCACCTTGAAAAAATCCTGCGATCCAGAATTTTAACACAATCTGTGTGTTCGCGGAGTATATTTCTTTTCTTTTGTTCCAAAATCTTCTGGCGTAACACATTCTCTTTATATATTGAATTTTCATTATTTGCACTATTATCTCTTCCTCTGCTTTCCATAGTAGGCTTTGTACATATTTCATTGTAAGCTAAGGTTTAAAGGACTTGTGATATATAAAATCTTTTCTTGGTTTTGTTGCAGGTTTACCCTGCTCTGTTCCATTATTTTCTAGCTGAGGGCTGTACTGCATCCTCAGTCAAACTGTAATGCAGCCGCAAAACAACCACAGGCTGCACCCCCACAGGACCAAAATCCAACTTTTCTACTTTCTTTGCTGTAGATAATATTCTGTTTAATGAGTGAACTGTTTCCTAAGCTGTGTCTCATAGGATGCAGCCCTGTAGGAATACAGTTAGCATTATTGTCTTGTTGCGCTATATATATATATATATATATATTTATATATATATTATATATATAGGTTGTATATATATATATAATATATAATATACTATATATATATACAGTCGTGTGAAAAAGAAAGTACACCCTCTTTGAATTCTATGGTTCTGTATATAGCCTTTTATTTGTTATTGTCAATAAGTTGACTGGTTACTATGGTGCACCTAACATGTATGCAAGCAGTACTGGGGTTAAAAATCCCGGGGCTGTTACATCACCTGCCCATGTGTATCCGGCACACTAAAGTTGGAGGTACAATCAGGCACAGGCCCGTTGTAAATTTGCCCACTGTGACATTGTATTTATTGTAACTGCAATTTGTGCTGTTTCTTAGTAAAATAAATATTTGTGTTCCCCAACTGTTCAGATATTGGTGGAGATGTCACAGTTGAAATGGCATTCTAACCTCCAACACTCCGTTGCTTGTCTGAAAGGTACTTCGGTAGGGTTGTGCAGTGGTCTCAAGTATTATTCTTATACATGAGTTCTTCAAATTGTTTGATTATTTTTACAGATTTTAACCTAACATTAGCCTATGTTTAACATAAACGCACAACTGGCTTATAGCACTCACTATTTCACTGAATTCAGAAACAGGGCGGCTTCCTTTTCTTAGAAAGAATTTGCAACAACGTGTTATTTCTGTTTCTTCACCTCCCAATGTCTCAGATGCTGTATATTAAAAATATTTCCATTTATATGGTATTTTACTTGGGTCTTTACTTGTGGACATAAGTAAATTGATCACCTCTAAAGAGCAGGCTGATAAAGCTGCTTTACTTACCTTATTTCCTGATGCCTACTTTCTCTTGCTGACAATACAGGCACCTGTAGTGTCCATAAGAACTGCTAGATCGTCACTGTTAGAAGTGAATGCCTAGCAATGCCTATGGGCTCTGGAGTAGGGGAAGGGGGGTGCATTTATATTTATGTTATTTTTCATGTATATGAGGTTTGTTGAACTGTTTTTTAAGTAAAACAGTAAAATCTAGAGTTTCCAACATAAGGCATCACCAGTACCGTTCACTGCAGGTTTTAAGATCTAATCGCTTAAGGACAGGTGTCTTTTTCATTCTCCAAGATGGACCTGTCATAAAGATTGATAAGTGCATTAGCCACCTTTGCTCATGTTAGAAGTTGTGAAACTCTTGTGTAGTCAGCCACAACTTCACAGTGAGTAGAAAACCAATGCTATTAACTACTGGCCAAGAAATGATCATACACACAGCTTAATAAAACATCTAATAACAGGAAAAATAATAAACACACAGAAGAAAGTCCTGCGCTCAAACTCCCATCACTCTTGGGCAGCAGCAACGGCTATAGTATTCATCAGCCCAAATTACAAACACCAAAAAATTGTTACCTGCGCACTATACCAAATCCCTATGCTTATTTAGACAAATGGAGGTTTTTAGCTTCACTCCAATGGCCGTTTAACGTGGAAGCTCGCCTGCCACGCCACGGCACACCTCTACACTATACAATTCACCTCGCTGCTTATAAAGCACTATAGAATTGTTCAATATTTTTACCGTTGTTTTAAATTTCAAAACAAATTTTGAATTATTTTATCTGATGATCTCCATCTATCCTCTACTCTTATTTGCACTTCGCATGGCTGCCCCCATTTCCCGGTCTATCAGACTCTTCCTGTTCCTTTGGTCCATCAAAAAATCCCTTAAGACTCTTCTTTCCCTAAGGTTCTTTAGGGAAACCAACTGGTTAACTCACTTCCTCCAACCCACCTTTCCTGATCCCTCTACTGCAATGCGATTATACTTCTGCCCAGCAATATTATTTTATACATCACGTGGCTGGTCTATCATAAAGGCATTTTTACCTTCTGCCTAATATTCTTTCTAGATTGTAAACTCATTAGAGCAGGACACCCCTTACCTTTTGTAAGTGAAAATTGGTATGTTTGTACTATTTGTTATGTCCTGTTTACTAATTGCACAGTGCTGCAAAATATGACGCTTTATAAATCAATAAGAAATAATATAATATGATGCTGCTTCCGTGAGTCAAACTTTTGATCTGGAGAAATAATTAGTCCCATTTGCTGTTGAATGTTTTTAGCAAACGGAAACATTTAGCGCATAGCTCAAAATTATAATCATCATTAAAAATATGAAAAACAAAATCAACTTCAACTGAAAGATGGGCTCTTTTATCATCTGTTTGACAGCCACAATCAAATGTTAAATCAGCAGGTTACTGTATTTTCTGGATTTTAAAAATATTGCAAATTGAGGCCTTCAAGTTGTTTAACTGCTTCTTATTCTGCTATTATTTGACTATATTAGAACTACAGTGGTGTGAGTTCTCCTTTTAAATATTTTGCTGCCTCATATTCTAAAGAAATAAAAACATAGAAAGATACAGACAGTGCATATACTTACAGAATGTACCGGTATATTGCCGTGTTCTATTGTTCTATTGCTATACACAGAGTGAAGCCAGCCACTCATGTGCCAAGACCTCTGGCTTTATATTTTTTTTTTAATTTTTTTTTTACACATGGCAGAGTTTGTTGTTCTTGAAATAATGCTGGCTGTCTTCCAGTACTTCATTCCTCACATGGAATGTAGAGCATGGAAGTGTGCCAAGTTATAGTGTGCCTTCTGTGTAATGAGCACTGAATTAAGCATTAATGCCCGAGGAAGTGTGTTGTGGGACCGCGGCACTTGAAACATCGACGGAAACAGAAAAAGCGGTAATTACTGTTATTGCCATTATTGCGCAATACGTCATTATTTTTATATGATCTCTAATTATAACTAAAACAATTGAGTAGATCTTAGCTAATTAGGGCACACAGGGGACGTGGAACACATGCCAAGAATCGCTTGGGTACTGTTAGAACATTGCAGAAGTCAAGAAGGTTGGCTTCGCTTCATATTGTCATGTAATTGAGATATGAACAAAACAGGAGGTTTTAGAGTATAAATAGGGTTTTAATTATCTGAACACTTGGATCTTGACCTGAGACCCTTTGATTTTCGATCCTCGCTTCTATACCTTATATTTTGATTTCATAGTTGAAGATGAAAAAGTATTTATTCAGTATGTATAGTAAAATGCATATAATATAAATAGGTACCCAGTTGTTTCTTTCTTGCCCCAGCTTTAGCTATTAGGATATTACATCTGTTTTACCTGGTGTTGTGCATGTTCGATTGGAGAGCCACAGGGTTTCAAACAGAATAAACTTAATAGTTCCACATAAACATTTTTTTTCATTGATTTTTAAGAAAATGTTGGAGGGCTCCAGTAGTGTTGGAGGGCTCCTTTGTGCCAAGTGTAACATATAATATAAATCTTTCCTTGGTGCCCCAATGATGATGGATGTCATACAGGTTAACTGAAGCTTAAATACAGTCCTAATGTTCTGTTGAACTGGCCATCTGATGGGCGGAACTCAAATTGAAACAGTTTAGTTGATCAAGAAGGTCTTAGAAGACATGGTCATCTGTGAAGCATTATTACAATGTATTGCGACAGCTACTGCTTCTTATTAAAGCAAGCAGAATTATTACAAAACTGCTTTACACATTTTTTACTCTGTGCTAAACTACGTTCAATTTGAGTTGATCCCCCTTTAAGTGGTGTTCTTGTGAGCAGTTCTTGTATGTCCATTTTCTTGTTCACTTTCTACAAAAAAAATCACATTTTCTCTCAACTTTCTGATTTCCATGAAATATAATTGTTGAAGCCTTTTAGTGGAGCTCAAGTTTCTCAGTTCCCTGGTCATCTCGGTTATTCTCCTACGCACACAATTAGACATGCAAGTTCAATTAGCTATAATGTGAGTTGTGTAGCTGATCCTAGAAAAAAGCACAGCAAAAATGTTAACCCTGTATTTAAGCAGAAATGGACATCACGTTCCACCTCAAACGTAGTTTCTACAATAATAGAAATGGTTGTTAATTTTATTATGTTGAACCTTTAGCTAAGTTTGAATGGCTTCAACTGAAACAAAACAAAAATCCAGCTTGCATGGTTAGACATCCACTTTCACTATAGAATTTTAAAGAAAAATACATCGGATAAAATATCAGCCTTCATGGTAGCACATGTTGAAATTATATTTTTGATCTTAAAAAAAATGAGATGGTTAAAAGCTTGAAATATTATTCTCCCTTTTATATAGTATATCGTATACTTTTTTTTCACAGAGACTAAAATTTCATCCTACCTTGGACATGAAATGCTGTATTAAGTTAAATTAAAGCGATCGTGAATTTAATCCTTTTCCTAAATCGGGGTTATAATGGTAGGAAATGCATGCGACATGCCATTCTCATTAAGAAATTGTTCTTGGAATGTTACTTTGGGAGTCAAGGAATGCTATGTACTGGCAAATTTTAAAGCCAGGCTATTAGATCACTCAACGCATATACAGTCATTTTACTTTGTGGGATCCTGAGTTTTATGCACTCATCCAATTTTATTTATGTACCATTTGTAGAAGAAAAGAAAATTTCTAAATGTGTAACATCTCTTGTAACATATTAGAAATCATTTTTCTGTGTACACCACGTGTCCAGCTCACTCACTAAAAGCTAAAATCCTGTTTTGAGTTTTTAAATTTAACATGTAATTGTACAATTAACACCTTACAATACAAGCCAGTGTGCTATGACTTTTGTGTGGAAATCTGTTTTACCTGTCACCATGATGTAGATTCACTCGATCTTATCCAAGCACCATAGATATAAAACTAACTCTCACTAATGAGATTATTGAACAACCCACTATGCCTGGCAATATCAGTTCTTGATACCTAGATATCCAATTGATATACTGTGGATATGCCTTTATTTTTGGTACTAAATAATTTTAAAACACACAAGCAATGGGGGTTATCCACTAAGACCAATGTCTGACTGATCAGACATAGCTGAAGTTGTATGCCATTGCATGCTAATCTGCACAAACAAATAGTATATTTACTATTAGGAAAGCTAATTGAGAGGGTATGAAATGTTACATTTTACTAATTTCTGGTGAGGACATGCAAGTTCATTTTGTAAAAAAATGCAGCCGCCTCCTGCGACAAAAATCACTGTCCATCCCTGTGGCAATTAAAAGGTGAAAACCTATGGGGGGTAAAGCTCATCACTTATTTTGTTAGGGACCATCCAGTGATTTGAATATTGTTCTTTATTTTCTCATGAAATGGTCTATCAAAAAAAAATTGATTTAACAGGAGGCACGGCTGTGGGTTTATTTGATCATTTTAATCTGGCATCCTTCTAAGCAGGAGATGGGAGTGAGGTTGGTATTTTTGGCCAATATACCCCTCCTAGATTATTTTAATTACCTCCTACCCCACTGCACACTGGGGTGCTTGGATCGATAGTGCATGTTATTTAATATTCACAGTTTACGGAGCAGAGTAGACTTGCAAATCACCTTGCATTTGCAATTTATAGATTGATGCATCTGTGAATGCCTTGCTTTTTTCAACTCACATTCACTTGGCTAATGAGAGTGCTAATGATAGTTAACTTTAGTGAATTTGCAAGTTTTATTTTTGTCTTACTTGAGTGAGTTTGCCACTACAAAATCAGATTTTTTTGCCAAGTCGCAAGCTGTCACAGTTTAGTAAATAAACCCAATTGTATTCATAACTCAAAAAAGAAAACCAGAATATCTTTTTTTTAAAAGGTTTGTTTTTCACTGATCATTTTTGTGAGACAACAACACAGACACATCCTGAGACATCTCCTTGTACATATCCCTGTTTCATACATTTGGTAAACTGTACCTAAAGGCTGTTAATAAAATGATGTGCTTTCATGGCACTGAAACATGGGGTGCTTGATATGGTAAAATGTGTTTAAGTGTTTTCAGGGCAAAATCATGTGCCAGTCTGGAGAAAATTGTTGTTCTGATTACATATCCCTTTGTAATTGAAAGCATCATGCAGAAACAAACACAGCAGGTTGTGACATCGATACATACTTGGGGTACTGGCACATACTGTCATGGCTGGGATGCTGTATTGGGGTGTCTCCCCCAGGGAAGGTGTCAATACTGGCCATGGCAGTTTAACATCAGGCTTGTCTGACTCCCATGTAACAATGGAAGAGTTACAGGAAAGTAGAACACTAGCCGTAAATAATCCATTAAATGTTTTTATGTTACTTTGCCTCATTATCTCAGGCTCTTTTTTTACTATAAAAATATTAGAGACAATGGATCAATATTTCACGGGTCTCTCCATAAATTTATGTGAGTGCTATAATTTTTGGAGTGACTGTTTTGTGCAGTTATTCTGTTTTAGTATTCACTGTTGGCAGATGCCTTCTAAAAGGGTCCTTTCAAGTGTACAGGAGCATTTATGAGATGTGTCTTTCAGCCAAGGTGGTGTCACTTGCATCATTAACCAGCCTGCCCATCTAAGGCCATACTTTGGCTGACAGCTAAGCACATATGCCATAAAAGTTTGAATCTACCTTATAACTTCTCATCATGCGTGTCAGGCATATGAGCTTCACTGCATTAAGACAGAAGAAAGCACCTGCTCGCACCAAATCTATTTTTTTTTTAAATACGGCAAAGGAACACAGCTTTCTGAGCTTACTCTAGCTCGGATTACAACGTAAATATTTGAAATTTAGTAAATTCTCAAGGATGAAATGACAATTATGAATTGAATTTTCTTTTTAACCGAAACACAAAAAGGAGTAGAAGTAGAAAAAAATATTATTTATTATTATTATTTATTTATATTCTTTCACGTGAATATACAGTTAGTTATTTAAGGCAACATTTCGTTAAACCACAGACATTTTCTGGTTGCTTGAGCCTATACTACTATATTCCCATTGTGACTTAATCATTTAGATAGGACCCTCATGCAGAGAAGTGTTTTACTTTTACAGAAACACAAAAAAGTATCAAGTATAGTATATATAATGTATACGTCTGAAATAGTGCTGTTGATTTCTATTAATAGGGCTGCACCTAAACTATGGATATCCATCTTCCTGCTGCTGTATTTTGAATGCAGTATTTTATATCTTCCCGTTTTTCTTTCTCTCATACCTTTAAATCTGTGGAATCTGATTAGTTATTTGGTATTAAGTTATAGTATCAGTTTTGGTGCTTAGTAATTAGATTTCTATTATTCTCTCTTGCGAACCTCCCAACGTTTCAACTTGCCACATAAGACTCATTTTATATGGGGGGGGCTTGAGGTGTTGATGGAGGATAAGCCTGTAATATGACTTTTTATGTGACTGTATGACCATCTCATACACATATAAACTGAGATATCCAGAAAAATATGTATATATAAAAGTTTACACAATTTAGTTAATAAACACAATTTCTACTTTTTTCTGTACATGTTATTGTAAGTTTTAGGGCTCTGCAACTGTAATACACTAATATCCAGCAAACAGCTTTTAGGACATAAGGACTTGAGTGAGGAAGTGAGGACTAGGGGCTTTGGGTCCCTAAAGTGGGACTCTTAGGAGCAAGGCAGATGGTGATCAACTGTAGGGAGAGGTCAGGCAGTTAATCTCTGTGGGACAGATTTACAGCAGGTATGAAGGAGCTACCATTTTTTCCATGACCTCTGTGCCCAGCTTTAGAATGTAAGGGACATCAGTGATGATCACACGCATTGATGGTGATCAGAATCCATTATTCCATGTAACCAAATATTATTTTTTTGTCCTGTTATTTTTATTGTTTTATATGGAGAAAATTATCTTTGCTTTTAGTGTAATATGGAAAAATGACATTGAAGTATGAGAAATCATAACAAATGTTCTTCATGAAACAGTTGGAGCATATTCAGCGTACATTTTCAGAGATTGACAAGCATATATTCCCGGTAGAAACATATAAAACAAAACACTTACTCCGATTGGGACACAAGCCATAGAAGTAAGATGAAAGGATTGTGGCCACTGATAATATCCCATACCCATAAAAAGACAAGATAATAGGTACTTTGGATTCACAACCCAGCATGTAAAGTAAACCAAAATGCCATTGTGTATAATGTACTAAAACTGCTGGTTTCCACATTCCTATAATTACAGAATGTACTTGTTTTCCGTGTAAGTCATTGAACTTCTGAAATAGCTGGTTTCTGATAGTAATTCTTTTTTGTATTCGAGAGAGACAGAACGGATGAACCTTAATTGGCGTCTGAGAAATGATGATTAGCCATAAATAGGGAATTAGAGCTAATCAAGTATTGTTTTCAAATATACAATAAACTTAAGGAATTTTGAGTAAGATGTGCTGAAAAGTGTATCATTTAACAAATATTTCCTTAGCCTGTTTAAATTGCATTTAATCTTGTGGCAACTTTTCAATTGGTCCTGTTTCCAGACCATCTGAATGGTGTTTTGTTTAATATTCTCAGAAAATGGTCAACAACAAAAAAACTAGCCACAGAATAGAGGGAGTTCCTCGGATGTGTGCAACCATAGATGAAGCCATAAGCCGCAAGGGTGGTTGAGTTGTAGGAGAAAGAAAGAAAGAAGTTGCTAACCCAGTCCCACTGTGAAAGTCCTGTTACTCATGGATTGATCATGTTTTCAGTGCATAGATAGATTGAAGATAGAATTTATATTAACTATTCTAGCTTTTTTATAGAGTTATAACAACAAAAGAGAAATGATCATTCCATTCTTCTGCATTCCTCTAGTAGAGCGATGCATTGTTTATGGCATTTTCTGTGGTTTGGGTTTTAATGCAAGTTAGGGTTTACGTTAAAAAAACCCAAAAACAAACCAAAGAAGACAAATACCTAAGAGATGTATTAAGCAATAATCTTATTGACAAGAGCATTATTATTTTTCACCAGAAGCATAGATTGATGGTTTACGCCATTTAACTGAGATTACCCAGTTATAAACGACAAAGAATTGCAATGTAACAAGTTCTCTGGTATCCCTTATACATATCTGATAAAGCTATGTTTTGATATATTTGAAAAAACCCTTTAAATGGTCATCTCCATCAGAACATTAGCCTTTGTCTTTGCGTTTTGGTTAAATGATTTCCAAATACATATTCAAACTTAATTAAAATACATTTATCCAGTTGGTCTGAACCTTTTCAGATCATTCCATTGGTTGCTATATTGACCATTTTTGAAACTTTGCACATGAATCAATTTAACCCCTAACACTCCTCACCTTTTTCTTCAAAGTCTAATCTGAAAATGTGTCTCATGCTTTGCCGTTAGATGCTGATCCCACTTTTCAAAACTTGTCATTTTTCGACTTTAATTCTGTTGGTGTTTAATAGTCAGAGATGTGCCACCTCCTCAAAATATGTTAGAATGTATGCATTTTTGTACCCGCCTCTGCACACTTCCATAATATTACTTTATGGTACATTTTTTTTACAGTGCCATCATATTCCATCACACTTTACAATGGGTAGACGGGGCATAACAAGCAGTATATAACATAATAATTTGACTTACAATATATCATCTTTATATTTAACTTAGTCTGAAACCATTGAAACCATTCTTCACAATACAATTCACTGGTGATCTTATTACTGGCAATTACTTTGTATTTGCACTAGTTTTCCTCTGTGATTCTCCACTTCCAATTTTCATGTTCAATAATGTACTGAAATATATAATTACATCAATTAAATCCACAGTTTGTGAACCAAATAGCTTCTTAACTTTTTTTATTCCATTTATAACTTTTAATATAATAACGATCTGAAGCAAGAAGCAGCAAACAGATATGGTTGTGCTAATTCAGTACATATATCGGTATGTCTCAAAAAATAAATATATCCCTAAAACGATAATTTTAATATACTGACTAAATGAAATGCTTTTCTGAAAAGCTTACATTTCTCCAAACTCGTTTTGGTGTTTTTGATGTATTTGTGGGTTCTAAGTGCATTGTATTAGTTGCAAAATACAGCCAGGATTTTGGGGTACCATCCCCCATCTCAGTTACCTTGCATGGGTAGAAGGAAGATGCTCTTTACCCATAGTCAAATAAACCAAAGGCTTTATTTATATAACTGGATTGGTATGAGGTGCATGGCTGGGAACTTTTTAGGGTTTTACCCACAGTCTAGGAGTGAAACCCTGCTTCCCTTGTGCTCTGGACAGGTTTGTCTATTTCTAATAGCCCAGCCCAGTTTGGCCATCCCTACTCCCCACATACACATGCCCCACAGCTAGCCATGCCTCTTCATGAAGCCACTCCACCAGAAGAGAGAGAGAGAGCTTCTGGTAGCCTACCCTGGGAAGTTCCCAGGTGTGGTGAGATGACACCCTTCACTATGTACTCTTACATTTGTCCAATGTATCAATGCATTAAAGATGGCCGACTAAGCCATGCATGCAGGAGAATCTCATAATGCACTGCACTCTAGATGAGCTGAAATGTTTCCAAATGTTTTGCAATTTAAAGTTATGCCAAGCGTTTATGAAGTTATTTGAGGCAGTTTTAAAACATACAGCATTATTTTAAAATTTAAACATATGTATTTTTTTTACTTTGTTGGATGTATTATCATTTTGATTGATGTCTTTATTACTTGCATCATGTTACAAAAGGGAGACCTAATACTGTGGTTAAATAGATTGCATTATAACTCTAGGAGCTTTTTAGCTCTGGCCTCCTGACAAAATCATTGTGAGTTTCCAAGAACACTCCAGGACATGTCGTAAAACAAGCTTTCAAGCTTTTCAAGGAAACCCCTTAGTTCATTTTGACAAAATAGAGAGCCTTCTGTTTGCCCCATCGTTTATCCCCTATTTAGACAAAATCAGTGTAAAGGAACAATCATATGGTTGTGTTAATTTGTGAGCTTGATTAAGAAACGAGAAATTAAAAACATCCATGGAAAAGTAAAATCTGGGCAGGTTTCCCAACAAAACTGTACCAATGCTCAGGGGTAGTGTTGCTGGGTCTGCTACAGCATTTCCATTCATAGCAAACTGTAATGCTGCACAGTGATGACAATCTTCTTTTCTATACTTTATGGATTATGAATGAGTCTCATTTAAATTATGAAAACACTTACATAAGAAAACCAAGAGTGCTTTTTTGACGTGTTTTTGCATATTTTGTGCACATTTTAGTCAAATCGTTTAAAATAGTATCTATCAGTAGAAATTCTATTTGACTCTTAGCAGAGCCTTTTGCAGCGTATTACTGTCTTTTGTTGTATATGGGTATCTATTTAGATAGCATGCACAGAATGTATGGAATTTATTCACTACACTGTACATTTGCCTCATTCACACACTTCACTATGCATTAGCAGCGATCAACACCCCCCCCCCATTCTACCACTTCTTATGCTACGTGGAGAGCGACAGGCCTCCACAGGCTTAAACATTCAAAGCCTGACACCATAACATTGTATAAAATAAAAGTAACTGGGCAAGGTAATCAGAGCTAGGGTAGGAATGAGGTCTGTGGTTTTTTTTATTTTTTATTATTTATGTAATAATATTGTGGGGGAGTTGTTTTTAACTACATTTTTGTTTCAGGCAAACACAAGCAAGATTAAATTGAACTCCATTGCTCTTGCATACCCTTACCTTGAAACTTGCACACTGGTCAGTTAACTCTTAAATACACACTTAGTGAATAGACCCAATTGTATTTTGTAGTATATTTTTATGTTCAACATTTTACACTATTGGCACTACTAAGGCTGTCTGTATTGCTTAGAAAGAAACCCCTCTAAATAATTCTAACTCTATCTTCTCGTTAAGAATATTTATTATATCAGTTGAAAAGCAGCTGTAAATTGCAGCTGAACCTTAGGTTACCCCAAATGTCCCACCTTCTATCATCTGATGCAATATGAGAGTCTTGGGGAACCAAATAATTTGTGCCTGCAGGCAAATAAAACGTGCAACTGGCCATAGTTATAGCAGTTTTATGTGTCTTTTGATTATATTTTCTGCTTTTTGTGTATTTAAGTTTAATAATCAATTGCTTATTAACATATTTTTCCTTTTTTCATCAAACATGTAATTCAAACATTTTTGTAGATTTCACTGCTTACATAAATATTACACAATTCTAAAAACAAAGCAACAATAAAGTAGAATATTTACATAACGGATGGTAGCACCTCACATAAGAAGGTTTTAAACTTTGAAAAATTATTTTTCCTTGTCTTCTCACTCAGATTGCAAGTCAAAAAGAAACTATCCAGAGCAGGGAGGCTGAGCTATTGATTCTTCAAAATCAATGTAAAGAAAAGAGCCACCAGGTACAAACCTTTGAAGACCTGATTGACCAGTTAACTGGAGAGCTGCAAACCTCCAAGGATGATGTTAAATTGAACAAAGAACAATGCCGGCAATATGAGCATCAGTTGACAACAATGAAAGAAAAGGTTGACGATCTTCAAAAGCTGGTACAAGTTTTTTCTTGCAATTTATGTTTCAACTTTGTCTCTAAAGCCCAAAATGTGCTTTTTCCCTTGCAGTCTGTTAGTTGTTTTTATCTCATAAAGGAGTAACGCCACTATAATAGCGTATTTGTACATCTTCAACTTGAAATTTGGATTTGTTCTCCCCAATGTCCTTTTGGGTTTTACATTTATGTTTAAGTCATTATCAGGGAAGGGCCTGGGCTGCTGTGATTTAAAGATTTGGGACCACTACCTGGAACATTTTAAAGTTTTTTTTTTTTATTATTGCTGTTCTACACATAGCCACTAGGGTATCTTGCAGCATTCATGTCATGATTGAATTTATTCTGTTCTGATATCATGGGTTTTCTGTACGTTAAGTACTGTTTCTATAGATGTGTTTTGGACACGACTAGGTAGTAATCACGTTTTCAGTGTGTTGGTGGGTTGGTGAGGACTGTGGCTATTTTGCAAAGCTAAGCTATGCCCCTTTTTTCAGTAGAGAGATCTTAACATTACAGTATATAATGAAATTGCAGATTATTCTGTGACAACAGCTTGTTTTAGCATGAAACAGTCCATACAGAAAATGTTCTCTGAAGAAGAACTTGACTCATGTACACAAAACTCTGACCTCAAACACCTTTGGGATCAATTGGAACGCATTGCCTGCAAGGCAAGCGTAATCATGCAATATCTGAGACTAGCCTCACTAATGCTTTCGTGGCTGAACAGAAGCAAAGGCTTCACATACTTTTGGCCATAACTGAGTCAATTTACTAAACTGCAGGTACATGCGAGTTGGCAAAATGTTTGGGCAAACGTTCAACTGTCAAATAAACTAAATCCAACTCAAATTGACACTCCCCAAAACCTGTTTACTTACACCTTCAAGGTCATTTTGTTGCCTTTCTTTTACAGATATCAGAGGCTGAAAACAAAATGAGTATCATTTGCTCTGAGTTTGAGATCCACAAGACCCATCATAGCTATTCCAATGAAGAATATAACACGCTGACATTGCAACTGGAGGCATCTCGGAAAGTAGGGACATACACATATATATTTTATGTTGCGAAGGGATATCCCCACCCTTTGTTTTTTTTTAAGTCCAAATTGTTATGTGATGCACTGCTTGTGATGTCATGTTTACCCATTATACACTTGCTTACTACAGTTTGGGTTGGGTTTGATTATACTTTCTGCGCTGTAAGATAAGCAAAGCTTAGTAGCCACATCCGCATTTGTTAATGCCCACAGAGTGCATGATAGATGTCTCCTGACCGGTGATCCTGAGCTTGCTAAATCTTTTGGTAACTTTGTCAGCATGCATATGTCCTTAGCAATGGTTTCCAGAACTAGGAAGACCAGTCTCAAATACATACTTGTACCATATTTCTTTTTGACTTTATCAGGGTTATAGGTTATTCCTGTAGGGCCAGTTACAGGTATTGCTGACCTAGAATACTAGCTTTATCTAAACACAGAATTTAAAGACAGAATTTATCATTTTCTTCAGTTGTTTCTAGATGCTGACCTTTTTTTTTTTTTTTAATTTTAAACAGGAGGTTGAAAACACGAGGAACCTACTCAACGAAAAAGTGTCCAAAATCGAGGAGTGTCAGAAAATCATAGAAGAGCAAAATAAAGAAGCTGTTAATGTGCTTGTTCAGCAGAAAAAATATTCATTTGAAATTGAAGAGCTAGAAAAGACCTTGCAGTCACTGCAGCGGGATATCATGACATCCCAGCAGAATCATCAAGTGGAACTTGCTCGACTAGAACAGCAGATAGCTCAGCTAGATGCAGAACTCGCAGAAGCCAGGAAATTCTGTTCTCAGAAAGATCAGGTATGCGTTTAATGACAAGTGTTGATTAAAAAAATCATTAAAATTTCAGCATGGAATGAAAGCATGTTTTAGGACATGCCTGAAACAAGATTATTATTGGGCATTCATGAAGTTTTGGGTTTTTTTGCTCAAGAATATTTTATATTTGGCACCATTTTAAAAAAACTGTAATATTGTGCAATTTATTTCTTAAAACACATTCATTTATTTCATTTATTTGGCTTGTTCCTTTCTCATAAAATGTTTCATTGTTGGTCGTGTCCATTATTATATGTCGATAATGGGCATGTACAATCAAATTTAAACCATCACACTGATATGTATGCATGTGTAAGATTATACTTATATATATATATATATATATATATATTTATTATACTTATATATATATATATATATATATATGAGACTGTAATGCTGTAAAACTGTGGGATATATAATAAAATAAACTGTAAACAAAGGTTAAGGGCCCTAGTTAGAACAAGAACAATCATCTTTATTCTAAGTCGGAATAAAAACACATTGATACACAAGCAAGATAATACAGCAAATAATACACAAGCAAATAATAATTCGGTCAATGCATAGTGCAAACACCACACTATATGGTGTTTTAGCACATAACATAGTTACCTCAATAGCAGATTGTGCCTTGCTATTTATCATTCGTATTAAAAGGATTACATTATGTTAAATAATTACATTTAAAAATACACATTTTATGGTGTACATTTTAATCCATATGTTTCCATTGCTAGACTTTCTGCCTGCCCTTTAGAAGTAACAAAACGCAAAACAGAAACATGATATTGTGTGTGCCTGCAATATATATATACTGTATATACTGAGGACAGTAAGGAGTCTGTGCATCCTAGCACATCTTAAATACGTATTTGCTGTCTGATCGGAATCACTAGAGAAGGGAATGCCGGTCGAGATCCTACTGGTGGCTGCACAATCGGCCTTGTTCAGTAGGCAGCAATTGTGGGTTCTTTCCTATTTCCAGGTGCATCTTGGACTTATTCGCAGCCTTTTAGAGACACCTAATCCTTACACATTGATCAATTTTTTTTATTTTATATTTTTTATGGGGCCATTTATTACACATCCTAGAGTTGGTTTGGCCCGGTTGCATGCAACATCTATTGCTAGAACCCAACCTGCCCCAACCTTTTGGCTTTTTATTTGGACTTTGTCTGAACTCACATAATAACCCACATTGAATATCAACTTAAACATGTGGGATTGGGATCTTAAAAAAATTATATTGTATTTTTTATATCCTAATATAGTAAAGCAAAATATATGTTAAAAATGTTTTATGATGATAGAAATAAACATACAGTATAGCTGAGAAAGCACTAGCAACCCCGCCCCCAACCAAAAAGAATTAGCTGGAATGTTTAACACCAGAACTGAACATATTTTAACGTCTCTTGTTGTCTACAGCAATTTTACATTTTTAATGAAGAATGTTTAACATTTGAACCGAAATGAATTGCGCGAATAATTAAAGGCTTGTGTTAAATACATAGACAGTCATTTAAATTTAGATCTGCAATAACATTTACTATTATTCTCCAAGGCTTTGACTGCTTGACAGAAACAAAGTACTCTGGGATTAATTTCAAGAAATGGTGCCAACTGTGTGCAATTTGCTGTAATTAAGACATGAAAGAGTACTAAATATTCAGATTAAAAGAGGCATGATTGAATGTGATAGGGAATCAAGGTGTGGCAACAAGCCAATAAATACCAGTCACTCATGATGAGTTCTAAATATTAATTGATTTGAAACCTACGCCAATGAAACATTACAATAAAGCAAAGCAGATTACACTAATTACTGCCGGGAGAAAAGAATTAAAAAAAAACAAAACAGATTTTGAATGGTTTCTAAAATGAAATGTTCAGTCTACAGCGTTCAACCTGATAATGAAAAAATATGCGTTTAAATAATTTCTCATTCTCCCTCAATTCTAATTGCTTTGTTAATACTGGATAAAAAAATTCTGCTCAATAATATTTTTTAATGTATCCTTAATACCCTTTTCTGCTTAAGCAAAGCTTTGCATGAAATTAAGAAATGTTTAAATAAATGCAAAACAAAAATTGCACTCATGTTTGCTAAATAGTTACACACTGGTTCACCGCGTGCGTTACATGCAATTGCATTGTTAAACATGTATGGCACACAATGTAATGCAACATTGTAAGCGAAGGAAGAGGCTTGGAATCTCTTATTCTGAATAAACGGTTGTATTCTGTTGGTTGTGTCATGGAAACCAAAATGATGTTGCAGTAGAGTGAGAGATAAACTTAAAGAAAGGAAAGAACTACATTAAAGGACCGGCCGTATTGATGAGGAGGTCAAAAAAATATTTCGCTGTAATCATTATGATAGTTTACTAATAGTAATATAACAGAGGTCTGCCAGTGAAACCCTAGTTCTACCATATATGCAGAATACATGGCTGTTTAGGGTCCCCATTAGAGCCCCTTAGAAGAAGAAGAAGGGGAGAGACCCATCGGACTATTACACACTCAGGAATATATAGCCCTGTATTGTAATGTACTTTTTATTTAAAACAAACGTGATCAGAAGTTTTGCATACATAGCTGTTCATTTTATGACTAACCCTTTCTTTAACCCTTTACGTACAGTTATTTAACAAATAATTGGGAGGCATTAACCATTTGTGGGTATGATTTGACGCATTAACCATTTGTGGGTATGATTTGACGCATCAACCATTTGTGGGTATGATTTGACGCATCAACCATTTGTGGTATAATTTGACGCATTAACCATTTGTGGGTGTGATTGACGCATTAACCATATGATTTGACGCATTAACATTTGTGGTAATGATTTGACGATTTAACCATTTGTGGGTATGATTTGACGCATTAACCATTTGTGGGTATGCTTTGACGCATTAACCATTTGTGGGTATGCTTTGACAGGCATCTATGGAAATCTAGCTTGTGTCCAGCGTGCTTTAAGGGAATTCTAAGCGAGGACACTGTGACTAGATTGCAAGCTGTGCATTTTACACCGAGCGTGTCTGCGGCTAATGCCCACTAGAGCATAATGCTGGCAGGTGCCGCACCTTGCTGAGTGAAACCGTCATCAACCGTGCTTGTTGTGCCTACGCCTCAATGCCTACATATGGGTTAATTGAAAGAATAATGGTAGAAGCTGGCAAAAACTGATCACATAATATCACACATACTGCCTGGGTACCTGCCAAAGGGAAAAAAAGGCTTTCATCTAAAATGATCTTGTGTGTACACGCTGATATAAGCACACAGTACAATGTTTGTATAGACATAGACACACAAACACACATGCAAACTTTTTTCAGATAGATAAGTCACTTTGTGAGGTTTGTAAATATTTCCATTGATGTGAGAAAAGTAAATGCATTTAAATCTTACACCACTGATTATACATTATATTAAATTATATTTTCCTTTCTATATATCAGCTTAATTTGACGTAAGGGTACATATTATTTATTTCTAAGAAAACCTTTTTTTCTGTGTTAAACTTAACAGGCCATAAGCAAAAGAGATGACCTTCTGAGAAAGTCAGAGGCTGATCTCCTGCAGGCAAGAGAAGATATCAAAGCGAAAGCGGCCGAGGCGGAGCACCTTGACAGCGTGGTCAAGAAATTGGAATACAGCATCCAGGATACAGAGAAAAAGAAGAATCAAAAGGAGCTGGAAAACAATGCACTCAAAGACCAGGCTAAGGAACTGAGTCAGGAGCTACAGGACGTACATAAGCTGTACAGAGAAGCAGGTAATACCACCGAAGGACATGGTAATAATAACCAGTACGACAAGGCCCACACCTCTGTATAAATTAACAGTACCCAGCATGCAAGCTGCTAAACCATATGCAATATACATGATTTGTATCTTTCAAGAATACACCCTTAAAATGCAGTATCTATGTATCTATACATATCTATATCTATCTATATATGTATTTATATATATATATATGTATATAGATATAGATATACACACTGCTTTTAACCATACAATATATATTTTAATCAGTTTTGCCTTATGGTGCATCTTTTCTGACAGTGTGTATCTATGCAGACTTTAAATATATTGCGTGACATATAACAAATGTCTGTGTTATCCATATACACAAGTTGGAAAAAATGCAACAAAATGCTAAGCAGAACATGACTAAGAGTAATCAGAGGTGTAATAGTTAACTAAATAACTTTCCTTTAATTCTTGAGTTAATGTTTTTATGTGTTTTGTTAACAACAACAAAAAAAACCCCTTTCAGTTACAGAAATTAGAATTTCACTATTGCATGATGTGATTGAAATGAATCATTTTGCCCTGGTAACTTTTCATTAACAGTTTGCTTTTTTTAGTCATAAAAATAAACATTAAAAACAGATTTTTATTTTTATTTTGCTTGATTATTTTCTAACATGATCTTGTTGCCTTCCCTATTGTGAAATATGTGGGAAGTATTCTCGTTTATTATCATTTTGTGAAATAATTTCAAACATTAAATATAGATATTCATGTAAAATATATCCATGTATTTGTCTACAAATCTGTTTCCACAGATATTCTTTTACGTATAAGGTGGAATAGAAATTTGCCTTCATGTTACCTATATGCGTACTTACAAATATTCTTAATTCAAGGAAAATTACTTTCCCCGTCTGTCATACACAGACAGAAAAACGAAATGAAATGTACAAAAATAATAGGAGAAAACCCTGCGGTACACCTTTCTGTCATCTCGGCCCCCGTCACGTGGTTACACATCCTCCAGTGCTTTTTTGATTATGTAAAACTGAAACAGATGATATTGGAATCATATCACTGTGGAGATTTTTTTTGTTTTTTACATTAATGGCTAAAACAAAAAAGCTCTTTCTTTGTAGCGTTACTAAACGTAGCTATAAAAATATTCATATTTAAAAAAGCGTAATTTGTAGTATAGCGTAACTTATTTACGTATTAGAAGTTTATTTATGTACATTTATATTTTATATGTATCTTTCTACCTAACATTTGTTTCCATCCTTCAAACACTATCACAAGGAAACAAGCATATTTAGGTCTCCTGATCAGCTCTGTAAGAGTTAAAAAATAATAAGATAAAAAATAATAGTATAATATATAAAATATATTGTATATATATATATATATATATGCTCATGAACTTTTGCATTTTCATATATATATTTAACATGAGGAGAGTACAGGAGGATAATATACATCTTGATAAACTAAGATTGCCTGAACCAAAAAAAAAAAAAACATTTTGAATTTGGTATAATAAAAAAAAAAGATACAGAATTCTGCAGTGAAATATTGCATTAATGAAGTCGTTTGGAATCTAATAGACATTCAATGTCAGCACCTTAATTTTCCACTTTCCTATTCACAGCCAAACAAGATAGTTGTTTCTAGATAAAACCCCTAGAGGTCTACTGCAAATTCTTTTTCAATACAACCAGATCATTGCAGATAATTGTATTACACGGGGTATTGATCCGAAATCGCCGTTCACCGGAAACATATGAAAAAAAAAAACGAAAAAAAATCATGATTATAGCTTTTCTGTTTATTGTTCACACATCATATAAGTGGGCTTTTTGTGTGAATCACCTGTAAAGAAAAGCAAGGTGGAAACATCAGAGAAATTACTTCTTTACAAGAATCTATTGATCACTTTAAATCAAAGAAGTATGTTTGACATGAGATTACCTGCCAGTTTGAACATTAGGTACACTATGTTATAGCCCGGGGCAGTTGTAAGTCTGCCAAAGGGATTGTAAATAAAGCATGCAGCTGCTGGTGCCTCTGGCTTGGGATCAACTAGAGCTCAAGTCTAGGGCATAGGTAAACGTAAACTAATTTAACCCTTTCTCTGCCGCATAAGATGGAATGGTTCCTAGCACAAGCCCCTTTTAAGATTACAAAATCTCTTTGTGACCATATAGGAAGAGTGAAAAAGGATATCCAGGAGTTGAAATGTTTAAATATATTTTCTTGTATGTCAGGGATTATAATTGTTATTTATTGATTTATATAGCATCATCATATTCCGCAGAATTTATGTATGTGTGTATATACATATATTATAATATATTATTACAACTATATATATATAAACAAGGTACAATATATATATCATATTTTAATGATAAGACCATATAAATATATGAGGTGTGTATGCATACTGTTTGTTACGTATGTGTGTGCTATTATATATTATCATATATGATATGAATATAATATATATATATATACACACACACACACACACATACATATCTATACATGTATATAAATTTATAGTTGACTATTTTATTGTTTTATGTATTCTATTTTTTTTCTAATGGCCATCAGATATCCTTTTACCATTTTACGCTGTGCTGAGGAACAGCATTGTTTGTTTGTTTTTTTGCTCATATTTATGTAATATGGTTAAGGAGATTTTTAGTCATCGAGTTTGTATTAAGAGATTAACATGTAAAACGGTTTTAAAATATGCATCATGTGTTGGTACTGTTACTTTTTTATTTTTTATTTATTTTTTTCCATTGTCTATCGTGATTGCCTGATGGCCTTATAAGGCCTTTTTACTTCTTCAAAGAAGAAATGCATCTAATACATTATATGCATTTGTGGACGCGATTCAAACATGGAAACATTGTAGAATTCAAAGCCCTGGGCCAGGGAGCTTTCTTCATTTTTGTAATATACCAGCATTCAATACAGGAACTTTAATTCCCAATTGTGATTCATTTTTTTTTTATATTTCCCGCTGAGCAATTGAGGAAAACGTGATTGCTTTCTAAAGCTTGATGTTTTCTGCATAAGCTGATACACGCCTGATAAGAGAACAAAATGTTGCCTCGTCTGAAACATTCATGGATTGACACTTACAATGCCAAAAAACATTTCTTTGGTGTTGGGGGTGGAGTGGGGTTGATTTACTGTGTGATTGGATTTTCTTTATTGAGTAATGGAAGCCGGGCCCCCTCCTTTCCCCTTTTTTCCCCTTAGTGAGATTTTGTTTTACTGCTTAGAGGGTTTATCTTAGATTTTGAAAGCAGACTTAGCTGAAGTAGT
This sequence comes from Spea multiplicata, assembly GCA_009364415.1. Lineage (NCBI taxonomy): Eukaryota > Metazoa > Chordata > Amphibia > Anura > Pelobatidae > Spea > Spea multiplicata. The sequence continues at coordinate 15,826 of VKOC01001151.1, read as the reverse complement.
TCATTAGATTGCATCCGTATTTCAACACGTGTTGAAATTATTAAACATTCCACTCATTTGCCTGAAGAGGTGCAGATATACAGGGAAATGAAACCCTCTTTTTTGGGGGAAGCAAGTCAGAATTTACTGATTTCCTATTATTTAGCTTTTGTTGTATTATAAAATGTTATGCTTTGTTTACCAGAGTGTATAGAGTGTATATGTTTTCTTTGATTGGGTTTTTATTGTATGGTGTAGTGTTGTGTGGTGTAGTGATGCCTATTATATGAATATATGAAGGTAAGGTTAATTGTTTATAATATATATATATATATATATATATACAGACACATACTAATAAAGGTCATAATGTAAGTGATGACATAACTCATTCAGTTGTTGTTTCCTATTATTTACTAAGGTCATTTGTGAAAAATAAACATGGATTTTGCCTCTCATTCATTGTGAAAATGAATGATTTACCTGACTTAAAATTAACTTAATCGAACCTTTTAACTCATTACTTGCGAAAGTCTAATGGGCCACACACACATTATATAAATAGTAAAAAAATTAAGGGAATAAAGAGATGCATACTTTCAGTGCTCAATGGATTATTATTTTACGTAAACCAAGAGATGCATAGATATAATGTAAAAATTAGTGTAAGCAATACATATAATATATATAATAATACAATAATAATGTTTTGGAACATTAGCAAAACATAAAACCCATTTCAAATTACTTTGATAATATTTTGTCATCCTTTAAATAAGATCGATGATCCACAGTGATAAATCTTTAAGATATATAAAGTGCCCTCCTGTTAACAGGCAGATTTTTGAGATAGCCCACTATATGATATCCACCTTTGCAAGACAGATGATGATAATTCACTGAGTTAAGATGCTTGTCTCACGCCTTCGGGCAAGTTCACAAAAAAGCGTAAGGCCTTTGGATCAATATCAGTCTTAAGCACATTCTTACTACATGTTGGCTCAAATATGCTACTTAATATGTTAAAGGTTGCATAAAAGTTGCTAGTTAACCTTTCGTTCCAAGACAGTCACATGCCACTCTGCACTTGAAGGGTTAATGTCCTGTAGCAGAATAATGAATCAGAATGTATTCCGTTTTGTTCTGTTTCTCCAAAAGAGAGAGACGTACACGCACAATAGCCTTTGTTACTGTGTTTTACTGTTATATATTACACATGCATTTTTGTACAGTTTAACCTTTTGTTGGATTCTCCCCCAAAAATAGAAAGCAATGTGTTAGCTCAAGTTGTTTATTTTTGTATTTTGTGAACATTGTACTTTTGTATGTTTCTATTTTTATAGTAATTTTGGCTACTCTTATTAAATATATATATACCGGTATATGTGTGTGTGTGTATGTAATATATATAATTATATATATATATTTATATATATAATATATATATATATATATGTGTGTTATAAATCCCCCCTATATGTCATTAGCCTTCTCCTGTCCCTTATACCCCTACTCCATAAAAATACGGTAGTGCTAATATTTGGTAGAATCCACAATTTTTTTATTCAAATCATCTCCACATATCATTTTGGACCATGGTCAACAAAGAACAAAGGAAAAATGTCTTTGTCTTAAAATTGCTTATTTTTGTAGGAAAATGAAAGCCCTGCCAGTGCCTGCTATATTCAGTCTTGCTCTGATTACTGAGCGCCATCTATTGGTAGACCTTGAAAAGAACGAGACTGGTTTAAAAGACCATACAATTTGGTCTAATAACAGAGCTAACTGGTCAATCAATGAAAACATCAGTTTTCCCCGCTGTTAATTACGTTACGAATAGTTCCCGTATATTTATCATAAAATAGCTGTTTGTGATTCTTATACGGTAATCTGAATGCAAGGGTTTGTACAGTTAAATGTGATGTTCAAATTATATATTTTTACAAATATATTTTAATAGGGAACAAAAGCTAGCAATTGTTCTGATTTAAAGCTTAGATTAGGACATGATGATACGCATGCAAGTAAAAACATACATAGGTTTTAAATATTAGTGTATTTACTGAGGTCATTTTTTTCTCCTTTTTCATGGTATCTTTCAGCTCAAGAACTTGCCAGTCATGAAGAAAAACTTCTTCTTCTGGAATCCAGCTTGAAAGCAACTCAAGAGCAGCTAAGCAAGCAAATAGCTGAAACCGTTCGCCAAGAACAGAGCAGCAGGAGATACCAGACAGAGCTGAAGACCTTAAAAGAACGCGTCACAGCTTCAGAAGAAGAAAACTGTGGATACAAGTGAGTGGGCACTTATTTAACAACAAGTTGAAAGTAGAACTTTCTTCAAAAGCATAACATTCTAAAATAACTTTGAATTATGTGCATGCATTTTTATTTCGAGGCTGGGGTTTTGTACAACATAAAGGTGTCTTTAGGTGTTTATGATGCATGAATGTCTTTCTACATATGTGTGCGCATAAACATTTATGTAAAATATGTAATTATGTATTTCATTTGGTCAACATCAGTTTCATACCTAATTGTACAAAGGCACACGTTGGGGAGGTGTCGGCATTTTGTTGGATGTTTTCTGCAGTAAAGCTGTGGGCAATAACCTTAATTCTCCAACACTGAGGGGTACAAAGGTTACATATGGCTCTCGTTTTCTCCCGTTCTTCATCAAAGTCGCTGACTCCAAGCTTGATGGTTCCAAATTATCCCAAATGCTGTACTTAAGTATATTTCCTGTAACCCCCTAGTCACATAAGAGGAGCAGCTAAAAATAACCAGTGAAATGGTTTAGGCTTTGATAGCAGGTGACTGCAAGAGGTGAAGGCCTTGTGCAGATATCCGAGACCCACCATAGTTTGGTTATCAATTAATGCAGAGGCCAATAAAAACAACCAGCTGTGATGAATGGGAACTGACCAGCCGAAAACAAATAGGAAGCATAGCTTTCTCCATAACTCCGAGCAGGACATTGAGGAAGCAGTATAATGCATGGCGAAATAAAAAAAAAAATAAACATAGAATAGATGAACAAATATACATTTTACTTTGTAGGGAATAGCATGCGTATTATTATATATTATTTTTTTTACCTTTTGCCATGGTTTTTGGTATTCTTTTTAGCAATACCCTTAAGGCTGTTGTGCTGGCACTTTAATGGTTTAATGGTTTTTCATGGTCTAAAAAGTGATAAATATATGCATTGTTTTAAAAAGCCTTTAGAAATAGCAAGGGCCATTGAACGTTATCCAAATGAGCAGTGCTTAAATATTAGGTTTTACGATTTTACTTTTACTTTTTGCATGGGTGGCAACCCAATGCCTATAACATAGGTTGTGTGCTTTAAAAAACATGTACACTTATTCAAATGTCTGTAGACTCCTACTAATCGTAAAATGAATACTTCTTTATACTAAAACATTTGGGAGGCATTTTTAATTACTTCATTCATATTAAATAAAAATATTTTGTCTTTTTTTATAACTGATTTTTTATTTTATTCATTAAAATAATATTTTAGAGCATGCTATATTGTATGTATACATATTCAAAATTATTATTTACACAATAGCATAGAGTGTTCCTGAAAAATGATTCGTAATAAGAATGTGGTATGTCTACAATATAGTCTTAATCTTATAAAGATCTATGTTATTTGTTTCTTAATATGTCATGATCATGCACCTCTAAACATGATATCCCTCGTTCAATAAAACAAATGCTGACGTATGAAATGTTCAATAATTAGATTTTTTTTTTCAAATTCCAATGCCAGAAAAGAATAATATTTATGCTTGAAAATGTACATTAAATTGTAGTTAAAAAGCTTTATATAAGGACTATTTTAATTTTTCCACATAATCGGTACCACGCTGTCATGACAATAAACTAAGATTCACAAAACAAAACAGGTCCATGTAAAAATACTTGTCCAGAGCATCTAGTGCGTGCCTGGAAATCGTAATAATTTGTTGCATCGATTTTCGTACGGCTCTGCAGCTGAGGTCCCCAGTGAATAGATAGGAATAGACATTTTATTGATTTGCTTTTCATGGTTGTATTTGCAAGGCTCCATTGCAAAATAATTTAGACTTTTAAACTCTGAACTGAGGCATTATGAAAATATGATCCTTCTTAATCATTTAACTACTTACAGATAAAAAAAACTTCTCTCTTAATTTGAAGTTTGAATATTGATCTTTTTTTTTCTAAGTAAAAACTGTACATTGTTACAATATCATATTTTAAAATCCAGTATTATAGTGTACTTTTTTATTTAGTAAATTACATATCATTGCTTTCATACAATAGGTACCAAAAGGAATCTATCATTTATATCCATTAAAAAACCCCACAATGTTTTAATGTATTTTTATTGTTGTCAAACAATTGTATATAAGAGTTTTCCACTATGTACTTTGGTTCATTCATTTTTAAATGCTTTTTACAGTAAATATCATCCTAAATATATGTTAGAACTTCTGTAAAGACAGTATTTTTAATTACAAACAGTTATTCAGTATACACACTGAGAGTGAATGAGTTATTTTTTATTAGCTTTTTAGCCTTTCAAATAGTTTGTATGTTTCTGTTGTCTGAGCATTAACTCACGTATATATATGTTTATTCTGAGGTCAGAATGGAAAGCATCCATGTATTGCAATTGATGGATTAATCCACATATTATATAGTATAATAATATTATATTAAATATTTAATTTATACCTATCTAAATAAAATAATTTATGCACATATTTGTGTTATGTGTTGTATACATTAAAACTTACCGTAATAACCAACCAGTATGTCCATATGTTCATGCATTTTCAGGTCAAAACCACACTGATGACTTCAACAGTGTATACTAAAAATGTATAACGATGATGCATACTATAGCACTACAGTTGGATTGTATCACTTTTTTTCTACCCTTTGAAAATGGCATTTGGACACACTTGCAGTTGCAAAATAATTGGAAATACATTTAGTTCTTTCTTCTTTGCCTTACAATAGATAGAGAAACGCTTTGTTTTAGAGGTGGAATGTATATAGAGAAAAAAAGACATCACATCAGACACACAAACACACAAGACTTGCAAATAACAGAAAGAAGCAAAAATGAATATGTATATATCTATACTGTTCTAACCAGAATTTCAGTGGACCATGCTAATTGTATTCTATAAAAAACATTGTCATCAAAGATCCGATTATAAACATGAATCATTACCCTGTCAGTTCACCTTTAACATTGCTATTCAGTGGACAATTTGTGGCACTTATGTCACTAGGGAGAAGGTTGCTTCAATTTAAAGTCCCACATGATTAGTCTGGCTGAAAACTTGGGCCCAGAACACAAGAAGGTCCATGCTCAGAGCCGGCCTTAAGCCCTGTGCGGACTACTACTCTGGTCCCCCCCCATCCCCCCCCCATCCCCTTCTCACTGCCTCCCCCTCCTCTGCCCCTTCTCCCTATTCTTACTTACCTCGTTGCCAGAGTCCTGCGATGGGAGCGGGAGGCGTCCGTCTTCCCATTTGCTGCGATGTGCGCTTCAAAGCATAAAACGCCGGAATAATTCCGGCGCTCAGCATAAAACGCCGGCACCGCAACGGAGTCACGGAGAGTGAGGGGCGCCGAGCGGTCACTGAATACTTCGCGCGGCGCCCCTGCCCGGGGCTACATTGAAACATCGGTTTTTTTGTTTGTTTTAACTTTATTTAACATCCTCCATGTTAAGTAAAGTTAAAAAAACTTTATTTAATATGGAGGACGTTAAATAAAGTTAAAAAAAAAAAAACCAATGCTTAATTTAAGTCCCGGGCAGGCGCCCCTGTTGCCATGGCGCCATGTGCGGCCACATAGGTCGCACACCCCTAAGACCAGCCCTGTCCATGCTGTTGCCCATATCATAGAATGTCCCTTGTTTAAGATAATTTTTTAAGATTTCAGTTAAAAGCATATTTCCTGTTTTATACTTGATTTGTAATCATAGACAATCCACTAAGCTTTGAAAGTATTGATGGGTGAGATGCAGAAATAGGTTCCATAAAGAAAAAAGAAATACAAAATTGATGTGCATGTTGTTTGCTTAAAAATATTGGAAACCCACATCATTTTTCTTGTATCACAAATAAAGGTTGTGTTTCAATGAAAATATTAATGAATAAGGACTGGTCTCCTCACCACTCACCAACAATGTTATCATCTCTCTACTGATCTTACTATTTCTTAATACAGAGAAATGCTTGATAAGCTAAAGGCAGAACTGGCCGCTTTAAAATCTCAAAATCATCAAACCGTTCAGGAAAGTCTTCAATTTCAACAAACGAACCACAAGTTTGAAATAGAAATGGTATCTCTTCGAGAACACGCGAAGAATCTGCAGCAACAGGTATATTTTCCAGAAGTTTAAATGCGACTAGCAGTTCTGTCTGTATTCATTAGAACAAAAGTATGTTACTATGGGGCACTAATTCTTAATCTCCAGGAATGATTGATTAAAAAATGTTTTTCGAAATAGAAGCCCAGGTTTTCAGGGTGCAGAGAGGATGTAAACTTTGATAATACCATTTAGAAATGGATCATCAATGGCAGCGTATCCATTGGGCACACTAGCTACATGCTTACAGGACCCTGAGCTCTCAAGGGCCCCAGTGCTAAACAGATAACATGCCTAAGCACCACCAAATAGCAGTAGGACCACTGTTTCTGGGAACATGGCACATGGCACTTAGCTGGGTCAGGTTTCATGATCCCTCATTGCAAATACAGCATTTCCCATACATGTGAAAGGTAAGGAGATTTGTGTGTGTGTGTGTGTGTGTATTCCACAGAGGCTCTTAATCCAGCATTGATCTTTACTTATAGTTCTTCATTCTACCTTTAAAACACCGCTGGCACCAGGCACATATTTAGAGAAAATCAGTTTTAAATACTATAAAATGAATGTCATAAATTATGATTTTTATCCTCTTAAGCTGCAGAAGGGCATTATTTCTCAGGTGCCGTAGACTTGGGGTTAAGATCCAAGCTGACGGCAGGCCTTTGTTATATATCAGTTCCATACAAATGATTAATCTTCTTCTTTTTACTGTCTTGTTTTATGTTCCAGATTATTGCATGATTGTATTTTTGTCTCTTATTATTTAACTTCCATACTGTTTTTAACACACTGTATTCGGAGGCTCAAGGAATAGTAATAATGTGCGAACTGCAAGCAAGACTGATGAATATTTATCATGCTATAGAGTGAGTGAACAAAAAAGGTCATTACTCTTTCCCAGTTTGTACTCTCATGGAATACAAATTGGGAACAACTTTGCAGGGAAATTTAAGTTAATTTTACCATTATACTGAGAAATTCTCAAACGATTGAGCTAGCAAAACTGAATGCGCTACTCTGTAACCAGGAATGCATTGTTTAAAAAAAAAGAAAAAAAAGATGTAGAAACAATTAAGAGAGAAAGGAGATTGAACCACACAAGGAAAGTAAAAATAAGTCTGAATTGAGATTGATTTCAGCATAATGCTGTGTAGGAATTCCCATCTATTGATTCGTTTTTAAAGCCTGTGCACAGAACCTAAAAAGATAAAGTAAGCAAGGTCAGATAATCAAACCGTTTTTTAATAGTAAAAACAGCAACTGTCACTGTACACTATTAAAATAAATCCATAATACAAATTGCTTTGGAGAAAAAAGTGGATAAGGAGCTGATCTTCCTATTGAACCTTTATACCGTTCAGTGACCACACTGGGTAAAGGATAGGTGGGGAGGACTGGAAGATCAATAGTGAGTAAGATGTAACAAGGAATCATTCAGAACCTTAACACTTACTAGCCGAAGAGCAGGGATTTCCGTAAGGTACGCCGATTTTCTCCACGTGCACCTCCTATGGCTTGTTTTAGAATAATAAATCCAGATCTGAGTTCTGCCGCTTTGAATGTACGGTAAATACTGTGCATTAATGCAAGAATATATGGAAAATGTTAATGTAATATTTCTTACCTTAAGATTTGATTTGAACTCTAGATTGTAAGCTCATTTGAGCAGGGCCCTCCTCACCTTTTGTTTCTATAAGGTAAATTGTTATGCTATTTACTACTTGTTATGTCCTGTTTACCCATTGTACTGCGCTACGGAATATGATAGCGCTATATAAAACAATAATAAGCAATTCTAAATCATATATGAGCTATAATAGAAACCTACCATTTTCCACCAGGAACTTGCCAAATACACCCATTCTAAATGATGTTTAAGCTTTTTTTAAGGTCAGTTTTAGAGGTAGTAGCAAAAGTCAGGTCTATATGGTGTATCTTATAGAAACTCTGGAATGAAATTCTGGAAATGAAGTTGAGAGGATTTATTATTTTTCACAAGATGTTTACAGTAAAATAAATGATTTGATCCCCACTGATAAAGACATGATCAGTTTATAATTTTAATGGTTTTTTGAACAGTGAGCAGGGCCGGATTAAGGCATGGTCTTAACGGGTTGCCGTTAGGGTGACCACATCTCCTGGATTGCCAGGGCAGTCCCGCAATGGGACTTTAAGTCCTGGGCAGCCTCAATCAGAATTGAAATGCTGGCTTTTTATTTTTGACCCGGAGGAGAGGGGGGGGGGTGCCGAGTGGTCACTCATGAAGTTTTCTAGCTTGGTCGCAGTGCCAGCATGTCAGAGCAGGGAGATAGAGGCCTCGCGCTCCCACCGCAGGACTTCTGGAAGGTAAGTGAACTACAAATGGGGGAGAGGGTAGATAATGAGTAGGGGAGGAGAGGGGGCAGATAGTGACAAAGAGGGTAGTAAGAATATTGAAATAAAGAGTGAGAATGAGTGAGAGAATGTATGAATTAGTGTGTGGATGAATTGTGTGAATGAGGGAGGGTATGAATTAATGTACCTATTTTGTGGTGCGGGAACGGAGGGAGTGATTGCATGCTAGGGAGCATGAAGCGGGGCCCGAGGAAATGCTTGTGTAGGGGCCAATTTTTTCACTATAAAATGTATTTGCAGCAGGGTCTAATATTTATATATATTGGCAGCAGGGTCTAATATTTATATATATTGGCAGCAGGGTCTAATATCTATATATATATTGACAGCAGGGGCTAATATTTATATATCTACAGCAGAGTCTAATATTAATATATATTGGCAGCAGGGATATTTTGAAATGTTACTTCAAAGAAAGGACATATTATGTAGTTAAAAATGCATGCCTAAAGTGTGTGTATATATATATTTTAAACTTTGCCCCAGGCGGCATTAAGTCTTGGGCCGGCCCTGGTAGCATGACACACAGAAAATATTATTTTCTTATACATAATAAAATTCTGATACACATTTATTTACAGGCTTACCTAAGCTGAAAAGTACAGCATTTGAAAAGATAAGAGATGCAGCATGTATATGTGCATATGGGTTAATAAATGCAGAGATATGGGGATCCCTGATGAATTAACATAGGTACTCAAACACTAATGGAGTTTATGCTTAATTCAGGCTAGGGCCATAGACGCCTGCCTCTGAGGTATTATGATTATGCCCCTGGAGATGGAGAGAATGAATGCTAGATATGTTTATGCATCCAAGTAATGCCTATTCTCCATATGATTGGATTGATGTAATTCTCTCTCCATACTAAAGATATCATAATTTACAGTATATCACATCCTGATGGGGAGATGTTATTCTGATTATTTTACTTGGGTGATATTGTTACATATCCTTTTTTATGTTGATTTAAAAATTTTGGCTATTAATCCCATATATATATATATATATTATATATATTAATATATATATATTATGCTTCACTAAGACTTTAGAATCTACAAAAGAAATAGAGGTAGTATACAGACTTCTTGATTTTGGGTTTTACAGGCATATCTGTTGCCATTGTTTTATTTGATGAGTTATGAATAATAGCAGGTTGTGATGTACCTTTTAAACACACAGTGGCTGTGGGCAGGTGTTTTTAAAACTGTATGGTGAATATGGATACTTGGAAGAAAGGTGATCTTTTTCATGGTTATAAAGAATGAAATGGAGTCATGTAAAGCATTAATTTCATTATGGCTTCAGTTGGCAAACCAAAGCTCAATGGCAAGTCTGATTAAAAAGAAAGCACTAATTTATCAGATGATTAAAATGTGGGCATGTGCTTAGTGGACCCACAAAAAAAGAAAACCCAAATGTCCCCTGTCAGTCACATCTCTTCCTCAACAACCCCTTCAATGTCTCCTTTACCCTTCCATGGCTTTTCTCTTCCAGTCTTCTACCATCGTTAGACACTTTCTGGCTCCGGGTTCCATGTCAAGTACTAGCTGGGTGTGGGGAAAAAGTGCTGAGCACAGATATACAGGCCATTATAATTAATAATAACAGCAATACCATCATAATAATGCTCACAGAACTGGAATGAATTACCATGAAATACATCTGCAATAAAAATATAGGTCATTTTGAAGTTCACAGGATAGGGCTTGGATTACCAGATTTCCTCAACCCTCATGATTTACCCTGTAGTAGAGCCCTGCGCGGGACTGTCTTCTTAATCCCACTCCCGCAGGATTACTGGGACCCGCAGGTACATTGTCTGACCACTCGATGCAGTCCTCTAACCTGTAGCCCACTCAGTATGCCCTGCAATGCAGTCTATCCATTAATATTAAACACCAGCTAATGAATATAATTACAGATAAAAGATGACAACAGTGAGAAGTCCGGGAGAAAGACACTAGTGCAAAAAAAGCACCAGTCATACAAAATTACTTTGCATAAGATCTAGTATAAAAATAAATATTTCAAATATATATATATATATAGTCTGCTAGCTAATGTGCTAGCTTCTTTAAATATATTCCAATGCTAATGTAAGTTATCATAAAGAGCGATTCTGTTGCAAAATCTTACGTGTTCCTATCATAACATTGGGTAAGCAGGGATATTCCATTAGTTTTTGATGACAAAAATTTTAAAGGTTTGTACCAAAAAGCATACAGATTCATCTCCTATATACACAGAAAAAGAAAATTCAATTTAACTTACAATATTAACCTTGTCAATTTATTGTTTAACAAAAATGCTCAAAATAAACACTTAACAGGTTAAGAAAAGCTAGTCTTCTGTTAACCTTGGTTTTACAGAATTTGAATAAGAAATACTTTGGTGGAAACCAGTTAATTAAGCTTTTTTTTCTTAATGTTTATATAAAAAATTATGCGGAATGCTATCTTCATGGTGATTTGAGAGCATCTTCAGACAAAAAGAGCTATGAATAAGAGAAACTCATTATGCAAGTGAGATTATTGGCATCTAAACATACACTTTTTCCGCACAAAGTTCACACACTTATTCTGTACAATTTTGATTTGCTCATTGCCATTGTCAATTTTTTCAATTTTCTTTTGTAGTTCCTTTCTGTTTTTCTTCCGTACCCCCCTCTCTTTTTTGCCTGTTTGTAATACAGATTGCTGATAACAGCAGATTTAATGCCACAAGTATGAAACAATGTTCAGGGTTGTCAAGGAAAGGTCAAACTATTTGCATTCATTAGGAGCCTGAAGAAGTGTGCGACGGGTATTTCATTGGAAGGCTTATGGTTATTTATTTTCATACAGCTGTAGGGAAAAGATAATTAGAAGTATACTTCACTTATAGGTGATGCAATTAGGAATAATTTGCCTATAACTACACAGACATTGCTGTGTTTCACCCAAGCTCCTTTTCTGGCCATCTGCTCTTCTAATAATTCTCCTGTAGCATTGACAATGCATGCAGCTCTTTGCCATGCAAATTTGATTTTAAGGACAAGAGTGCAATGAAATACAGCATTTATGTCAGGGGCCATCATCCATAAACACAGAAAATATAATGCCCCAAAATAAGGTACCTATCAACGTCCCTAAAGATTGGGTTGACCGAGAATTCTATAGTCTCATAGGATTTACAACCATGGAGCTCTCCAGCTTAAATACTGCAGTTCGTCATCGCGAAAAATGCTCGTCTCTTCAATGCATTTCCTCTCTTGCAGTTTACCAACCAAAACCATATGTATTTTCATTAGTCTCTCCCAAAAAGCCCTTATTTTTTGCCACAAAATGTTTTAATATTTTAAAAATCCTCGTTCATATAACATTCCAAGTTTAACAAACATTGCATTTAATAAACATTGCATTTAGTAACACCAGGACTGATAATAGTGTTTTTTATTTCATTAACCTTTGTGGGAAAGTTCTTTGGACAAGGAAATATTTTTGTTTGAACATTAAAACCTTAATTCTAACATTAAAAAAAAAACCATATATATCTACCATTTAACTTTTCCCCCCCTCCTTGAGGCGATAAAACAGGATTTGAGGCAATGGGGCCCTCTGTTTATATCTTGGATCGGTAGAGTTAACCCTCTCAAAATGAGTGCTTCCTCGTCTTCTGTACTTGCTCCAAGCTCTGCCTGTTAGAATACCGAGGGCTTTCTTTTCCTCAATCTGAACGTTATTCCTTTCCTTCATCTGGGCGCGCAGTAGCCTGAGGGTGGCGATGTCTATGCTGCAGAAAGTCAAACCGGAGGGTGGTCTGGGGCTACCATGTACCGCACTTATTATCTCGCATGTCACTCACTGAGGTCCCTGGAATGGAGTTATTCTCCGTCCCATAAGTTGTAGTTGGAGGCGGCTACTGCTTCTGTTCCGTTGCGAGTCCTCCCCTGGTTGGTTCCGGGGGTAGCTCGAAAGGTGGGAGGTGGTAACCCTTTTATTCTGGCTACTCTTGGGGTACTCTATGGCGCTCATCGCACACACTCCCTGACTACCTATCCATCCCTTTGACCCCTGTTAAACTCAACCCTGAGTTTCCCCCTGGCTTGACTGGAGGGGCTTTTCTGCTTGGGGCCTGCGGAGCACCCAGCATTGTCTTCTTGCATGCGGGAATCTCAAATTTTGCCACTCACTGCCTTGCTGGATGGTAGATCTGCGCCCGCCTTACATAACCTACGCCGTGAGCTTACTCCCTTTGAACCCCTACACACGAGAGACGCCATGTAGTCGCACGGTATATCTCTCCTATACAAAATTCTTATTCAAATAGTCGGTGACCCCCTGCCATCTTTTGTGGGAAAATGGGAACGTGCCTGGAGCCTTTTTCTATTTTTTGATTTACTGGGGAGCTGGCCCTTCCTGGCACAGCTAAGCACCTGAGTTCCTGTGGGGAGTGAGTGCATATTCCTAATTCTGGTGACTTGCATATATCATTGTCTGGGGAGGAGTGGGGCAAGATATTTTTTTGACTCATGGATTTTCTGTTAGTACGAAAACCCAGGAGCTCTCTTATAAGCTTCTCACACACTGGTACCGGATGCCCGCACGTGTCTGACCTATGTATCCTGATCATCCAGGATACCGAGTGGTACGATCTTACATATCTGGTGGTGTGGTTGCTAGAGTGGAGCGCACAAGGGCCCTTGAAGGGTTGGTAGCTCACCATGCAGGCCGGGAGGAGGAGTATGGGAGACTGGTTTTATTGGTCGCGCTTTGTTAACAATTCATCAACCAACTCATCTTAACTTGAATCCTTTGGGTTGTAATGGTTGTTTGCTTGTGTTTTGCTGATGGAAATCGTGTGTCTTCTGGGGGGGTGTTGTTTCTTTTGTTTGTTTTTGTTTTTCTCCATTATTGTATTTCCCTGCTGTGTCAGGTCTATGTCTGATGTTTCCCTCATGTATTTTGCCTTCTGGGCTTTTTCTTTCTCCTTGTTAAACCAATAAAAATCTTGATTCACAAAAAAAAACATATAGCGCAGTAGTTACCAACCCAGTCCAATTTTACCAGTTTTGTTTTAGCTTTGTGTGTGTTAGTGTATGATGTTAGAGTGAGTGGGTGTCAGTGGCAACCTACAGTTAAGGGAGCATAACTGCAAAAAATATTTAATAACACAGTGGCCCAAACCCACAGAGCATACTCTACAAAATGATCCGTGCTGAAAGTATAAAGAATGCACAGAAATGATCGGGTTATAAAATATTTACTGTACAAAGTCATGTGTGCTGTGACAGAACCCTCCATCACTGGGGCCCCTGGAGAGGCCTGAGAGCCAGCCTCCTCCCTATCGACTATGGGCCCAGGCCTTGTAGAGACTTCTGTGTGTGGATACAGGGGTTCAGTCTGCTGATGTACCCCATGTTTTAGCACTCAGAGTCTCAGAACTGTAACGTCTGCTGGACATCCTGTGGTAGGAAGAAGGCTGATTGTCTTAGCATTGTTAATTGTATAGGTGTGAAGTGTTTCCCCTGTTATTGTGTGAGTTAGCCCTTGTCTTAAGACCCCCTGTAGGTATGACTTGGTGTTACTGCTGCATACCTATTTATCAATTACATAACAGGTAGCTGTTAATCCTGTGACCTCCTGTTATCCCTGTATCCTGGCCATTGTCTGTCTTAAGCCAATTATATGTCTATCGTCATTCTACGTCTATGTCCCCAGTTAATGTAATTATTTATGTCTCGTGACATCCTGTCCTTCCCCCGGATATTATGTTGCAGGATTTGATCTAATTACTTCCTTCCTGCCATGGTAATTAGATCATGTGATATTTGTATTGCCCCTTTTCTACTTCTGTGTATATATACCTCTGTATTTGGCTTTAATAAATGAGTCCTGCTTTCACCTCAACATGAGTGTTGCCTGATGTTTGGGGTGGGTTATAGCCACGCTGTGTAGCTAAGCTTCGGATAGCCACAGTGCCAATGCGGCTTCGGTGCAGCGACGTCCCTCCTTCTATCTACAACGCTGGTTCTGCCCGGCGCTGAAGGGGTTACTTGTTGGTGTCCCGGCAGGAGGAAGCAACGTTAGGCGGGAGTACCCAGTCGGGGTACAGGTCGGTCCCGTCACATTGGTGGCAAGCGGTGGGATTTTTCCTTCCAAACGGGACATCCAAACCACCACCAGGATTGGTCACCCTTCGGGCAGAGAAGGAGCAATGCCAGGATCCTCAGCTATGGAACTGGAGTTCAGATGGCGTATGCAGGAGGCATGGGCCCAACACAACGGACCTGTATCAGCTGAGGACGAGCTGAGGTGGAGGGATCATATCCGTAGGCAACTCTGGTGGGAGACTCTGCAATGGGAACAGCAATACCAGGGTAAGTGCCTCCCAACCAGCGAGGACATTTACTGGTTCCAGCTGGAGGCACGAATGCCGTTGCTGGGAAAGCAGCCCAGGGAGGAATGGGTGGCCGAGTTGGAGGTGCTGGTCCAGGCAGAGCTGAGGTTGGACGATGGATATCGAGCTCTGCGGTGGTACGCAGCACAGCTATGCCCGGGGCTGGAGGATAAAGGTCCTACAGAGGGCTATGGCTTTGGCGGCCCGGGATTACTATTGGAAAGCATAGAAAAGGATCCCGACTTCGGAAGTACATCAGAGTGCCGGGAGGAAGACATCCAGGAGCGCAGGGCAGAGGCTATCCCATTTGTGCCTGAGCTGTGGGCTGACCTGGATTATTTGGTCACACAAGAATGGGAACTGGAACAGGCATATCAAGATTTGTTCGACCATGTTCAGCAGTATGCCCCAGTGTCTATGGATTTTGTTGATTATTCATCCGAGAATGTTAACCCAGGATGGGTAGATGAGGCTGCGATCTTCACACCGGGGTCCTCCGAATGCTGGGTAGTTCGCCCGGATCTATACCCCCCAGCTGAAGCGCTGACAACAGGGTGGAGAGCCCCTGGCCTCTGTCCCGTACCTGCAACAGGAATCCAGGGATATGCGGCAGCCGGCCCATCTCCCCAGCGGCAGATCCCAGCTGAGGGAGCTGAGGGTGTCGTCCCTCCTCCCCAGCGGCTG
>VKOC01001150.1:0-37462 GCA_009364415.1 Spea multiplicata | reverse complement strand
TGTGATTGCTGTTAGCAATCACACTCCTATCATGCCAGGTCAGCCAGTACATGCTGGTACAGGGTGGCTGTAAGTGATGTGCAGACCCCATACTGCTAGCAGCATCAATACACAAGGAGGGCAGCTAGCTAGGTTTCAGCTTGTACTGGCTGACTTGTCATGATAGGAGTGTGATTGCTAACAGCAATCAAAGTCCCATCACATCATGCCTAGGTTCCAGCACTTACACATCCATCCAGTAAATGCTGGAACCTAGGCATGATGGGACTGTGATTGCTGTTAGCAATCACACTCCTATCATGCAAAGTCAGCCACCACATGCTGGTACAGACCCCATACTGCTGGCAGCATCAATACACAAGGGGGCAGCTAGCTAGTTTTCAGCTTGTACTAGCTGACTTGGCATGATAGGAGTGTGATTGCTAACAGCAATCAAACTCCCATCATGCCTAGGTTCCAGCACTAACACATCCAACCAGTAAATGCTGGAACCTAGGCATGATGAGACTGTGATTGCTGTTAGCAATCACACTCCTATCATGCCAAGTCAGCCACTACATGCTGGTACAGGGTGGCTGTAAGTGCAGACCCCATACTGCTGGCAGCATCACTACACAAGGGGGCAGCTGGCCAGGTTTCAGCATGTACTGGCTGACTTGGCATGATGGGAGTGTGATTGCTAACAGCAATCACAGTCCCAGGTTCCATATTGCCTGGGTGCCCCTTGGTCTAGGATCTTTATATTTGTACATACACTCACTGGCCACTTTATTAGGTACACCTGTACAATTGCGTGTTAAGAAAAATAGCTAATCAGCCAATCACATGGCAGCAACTCAATGCATTTAGGTATGTAGAAGTGGTCAACACAACTTGCTGAAGTTCAAACCGAGCATTCGAATGGGGAATAAAAGGGATATAAGTGACTTTGAATGTGGCATGGTTGTTGGTGCCAGATAGGCTTGGTGAGTATTTCAGAAACTGCTGATCTACTGAGATTTTCACACACAACCATCCCTAGGGTGTTAAGAGAAAATATCCAGTGAGCGGCAGTTGTGTGGATGGAAATGCCTTGTTGACGTCATAGGTCAGAGGAAAATGGGCAGACTGGTTCGAGATGACAGAAAGTAGACTTGTGCATTTGTATTCGGGTGAACATGAAAACGAACACGAAAGGTGGGTTTTCGTTGTCCAGCCCGAATACTGAACATAGGAACATGGCGTCGGCAAAACGTATATGAAGACACACAACACAATCTTCGTGATCGTCTTCTTCTACTAATCTCCCTGGTCCCTTCCCCATCTAGCCTACCTTATCTACGCAGCATCGCAGGGGTTAACGGAAGCGGAAATCCGTAGATTCACCATATGGGTTTAAAGGGCAGTGCGAACAACTCTATTTGTCGCCTGCAGGAGCATCCTCTGGCATCAACCAATTGGAGCCAATTGTCAGCAGCGGAGGTCGTCTGCGCGCATCGCACAGATGTCCACCCACTACCAGAGAGGAGGATCTATTTGAGGTCTGATATTTATATATAAGTATTCCGGAAGGGGTCCCTTATAACAGTGTCTCCAGGGCCCCCACCTAACCTTAGTCCACTCTTGCTGATGGGAGTTATGGAATATGAGTCCCCAATGACCATTTTATACATTATTTAAGGCAATAGTACTCACTTTGACTACTTGTAGGAACTGGAGGTTAGAATTATTTTCTATTTTATTTTTTAATATATGTATAGAAGGTGATCCTCAAGGCAAGTTACAATTTCCACAGTATCACAACATAAAATGTGTCTAAAGTCAAAATGTCCGTAGACAGTTAAGTTTACTAAAAATTTTGCGTTATTCACCAAACCATGAAATGAAACATTTCATCTAATTTTATGTTAAACACATGGTTTTTAATTTAATCATGTTACCTAATGATCTTGTTCTTTAAAATCTGAATCCTGGATAACGAAGTACTTGTTAGTTACTTAGTTCCCCCTAGTGGCAACCTTTCAGAATGCAGTATCATATATAGATAATGATTAAAACATGGGGAAAAGTAGTGACACAACAACGCAGGGAAAATAAAAATGGTGTTTATTTGCTCAAAGCCCATACTGTTTGCATTAATAAACTGATCTTGACATTTTACACAAAAAAAGAAATTGTCGGCGTACGATGGTTCTCAGAAAAATTGTTTTGCATTTACAACAAATTTAAAACTGTATACAATGTATTATACAGTTGTCCTAGATATTCAAAGATTCACAAGACTGGCTTTATTGGGAAGAACCTTTCATAAACTCCATGAACCTCATAGAGTAAGTGTCTAATCTAAAGGACTCCCCTTCCATGATCCTAGACCCTACCATACCATTCAAATCAGAATTGGGTGCTTTTCGGTTGTCTCTTCTAAAACAATGTCGTTTGATGTACAATGTAGGAAAAAATACCCTGAACTCTCTATTCTTATTTTTGCTTATCTACAAATTATAAGTTATGCCTCATCTGTGTTGACTTTCTTCATGGATAATGACTGGTCAACCTGTCTGGATCATCTGTAGATAGCTACACCTAAACAATACTCTATAAGCACATCATGTTCTTTGATAAGGAAGCATTTAAGTGTATAAACCACTGAGGGGACTGGTCAGATGGTCCACATATGTGACTGATTTGGAAATTGCGTCCTTAAAGTAATACATTTCTCCCCACAGACAATACTTGGTAGGTTTTAGGAATTCTTTTAAATGTGATGACTTGGAAGCAACCCTATTGCCTATTCAGACTTATTGGTCTCGGGTAATAGACTATATTAATTCCCAAATGTTGCCAAGATTACACTTACTCCAAAATGGGCTATGTTGAGGGTGCCCGAAGAAGAAAATTCTTATGTGAAGTTGGATCATGTTATATCAGTGGTTTGATTTTGCTATTTTCAAGAAGCATTTGCTTATGTGAACAATGCTTCGGAAGACCTGCAACCAATAATTGTTTATTTGCATAAAGCTGGAAAGGGTTACAAATTAATCTCAAAGATTTTGACATATTCATCAGTCCATAGTTAGACAAATTGTTCATAAATGGAGGCAACATAGTACTGTGGCTACTCTCCCTTGAAATGGGCACCCAGCCACAGCCAAGATGACTCCAAGGGCACACTACAGAATGTTTAATTAGGTAAAAAGAACCCTAGTGTAACAGCAAAAGGCTTGAAGAAATCATTGGAACTAATTAACATCTCTGTTCATGAGTCTACCATATGCAAAACATTGAACAGGCATAGAGTCAATGGCAGGACAGCATGGAGGATGCCGCTCTTCTCCAATTTAACATCACTGTTTGCCTGAGGTTTGCCAAAAAGCACCTTGATACTATACAACCCTACTGGGAAAATGTTTTGTGGACTGTTGAAGGTTGACTTGTTCAGGAAGAACACTCAGCACTACATATGGTGTAAAAAGGGCACCACATACCCACATGAAAACATAATCTCAATGGTGAAGTATGGTCAGGGAGCATCATGATTTAGGACTGCTTTGTGGCCTCAGGACCTGGACAGCTACCTATAATTGTGGGGTCAATACATTCCAAAGTTTATCATAAAATCCCAAAGTCAGTAATAACACACTAAAAGAACAATAACATTGTGGCCTCATTTGTCTC
This sequence comes from Spea multiplicata, assembly GCA_009364415.1. NCBI lineage: Eukaryota > Metazoa > Chordata > Amphibia > Anura > Pelobatidae > Spea > Spea multiplicata. The sequence goes on along the minus strand of VKOC01001150.1, from coordinate 33,808 downwards.
TTAAAAGTGGCTTTTGGCAGACATGGTCAGGGTACACGGTTACCTGCTTAATCAAGCAGCTACATCGGAGGTTATTGCCGAGTACTGCAGCTCAACAATGGCCCATTTCGAACAGGGCTTTTCCCTTCATTTAAGTGACTTTAGGTGAAGCGCTAAACAAACGTAATAAGTGCTGCAGAATCACTAGGGGTAAAACTCCACAGTTACCCCAAAAGTAATGTGAAATAACAAAAGTTGTATAAAAAAAAAAATAAATTGTATCAAAGATACACTTCCCAAAACCTGTGTTTCACAGATGGTGTAAGTTCTCAACAATCCTAGGTAAATGAAAGAAAAAAAAAATGAAAAGAAACAAGGAACTTTATGGTGTAGTATGCACAATAACAAGTGGAGTATGTGATAGGAGAGACTCTTACACTTTGCAGGTCAATGCCTGGCCTCTTTGTATTTCATTTCTTTACAATGCAACTTTCAGGTGTCACTGACCGTGTGCATGAAACCAGTTTTCTCCCCCAAAAATTGGAAGGCGGATACTAGGAGGTTAAACAGTACATTAGGGGACATTGTTCACAGATAGTGGACAGCTGCTGTTCCAATCCTTTGCTCACCCTCTTTCCTTTTCTCCTCTCTCTTAATAACCCATCTGCCAATGTCAAGCAGTGCCACAATCTCGTGGAAACATGGGATCTGTTCCAGTTTTCACTTAAAGTTTTTATTAACAAAACCAGGCCTACCAAAAAGTTTAAGCATGCTGTAAATACAGTGTATTGGCTGTACAGTACAAAAAACTGTCTGTGCTTCTCACCCTAGTAAAGTTGGCAACAAATATATAAACATAATATAAATGAGAGGTTTTGCTGATATGAATTGGCCAAAGCTCACCCGCCACGTCAAGGCACACTCTCAATAGGGTGAGAACCTACTCTCACCTCCTACATAGTGGGACTAAACATAATGCTAAATACAGGAATGGTACATTGTTCATAATTGTTAAAGCAATTTATGAGTATATGCATCAATGCATATTTTCTCATTTTATATTAAAAACCTATTTGTTAGATCTGTGCATAGATCTTATGTTAATATTAATTTTATATTATTTTTCTGTTAAATTTGCATACAGGTTTTCTGTAAAGACCGTGAGGAATATTTTTACTTAATAGCAAAGGAAATAAAAGTACCATCATGCAGCCACTTGAGGGCACTAGATAATTTCTAATGAACATTGAAAGTCCTGTAGTTTCTTTAACTTGAATACTTAAGTAACATGAGCATTGATTAGGAAGTATTCATAATAATAATAATATTCACGTGTCCCAGAAAAATACTCCTTATTACAATACCTATTTATTTTGTAATATAAATTAAAAAGTACCAATCGTATTAAAATGATAAAATCTATACAATATAATATTTTACGCAATATAATTTGTATAATAAATTTGCAGGGCCCTTAAGACCTACTGTTTTGGTTTGCTAGTGTCAGGGTTCCACCCTGGACTATGCTATAATTATTCCTTGTCATGTCTACCTGCAGCCACTAGTGGCCACCCTTCCTTCTAAGGAGCACCCCTTTCTAATTATTTGGGACAGCTGAGCCTCGTTACCCGAGTTATCCCTGCCCTTCAGTCAGGGCCTTTGCATTGTTTGGCTTTGGTTCCTGTTAGTCTGCTTGCAGCTAAAGCTCCGTGTACTTTATTCTGATCTCCTGTGCATGACCTTGGCTACGTTCATGATCCAGCTTTGTGTCCCAGACCCAGCATGTCCCAGACTTACCTACCTGTCCAGCTGTTTCCAGGCCGTGTGCCCTGCCACTCTGGTTTTTCCTGTCCTCGCTACAGTTCCCCTTTATTCTTTCATTCCAGTCCTGATTTTCTGTCTGTTGTGTCATTGTCTGTACATACCTACCAGTCATGATGCATCAAGGAGTATAGACAGAGCCCCTAGTATCCCCTGCAACTGGGCTCCTACCTGACCTGCTGGCCTGGGTCCGGACTGCTAGGTTAAGTTAGTCGGTTGAGTGATAAGTGAACCAATGTTCAAAGGTATAAAGTATAAACTGAATCAGAGACCCCTGAGGCACTGAAAGCGTAGGCGACTCCACAGGCCACTAAAATATAGAAACATAGAAATTTACGGCAGATAAGAACCAGTAGGCCCATCCAGTCTGCCCAACCTCTGAGTACTCTCCTTTAGTACTTGCCCTTATCCTATATCTAGCTTGGCCTTATGCCTTATCCCATGCTTGCTTAAATGCCTTTACTGTATTAACATCTACCACTTCTGCTGGAAGACTATTCCATGCGTCCACTACCCTTTCCGTAAAGTAATATTTTCTGATGTTACCATTAAACCTTTGCCCCTCTAGTTTATGGTTATGTCCTCTTGTTGTGGTAGTATTTCTCCTTTTGAATAAACTATCTTCCTTTACCTTGTTGATTCCCTTTAAGTATTTAAATGTTTCTATCATATCCCCTGTCACGTCTTTTTTCCAGGCTATATAGGTTTTCCAGGCTATAAAGATCCTTTAACCTGTCCTGGTAAGGATCACTAACTTCTTTGGACTATCTTCTCTGGGACCAATACTCGAATATTGGTTATTTAGTTTAAGTTGTCTAACCATTGTCTAACCATTAACACATTAAGTATCTTGGTACAGTTTTCTAAAGCTAAAAATACTGGAGTGGTTGGGGAAGCTAACATGCCCCATGCAAAAAGTAAAGGATCTAATGCAATATGCTGCCTCACATTGTCACACAACTGCTAACAGCATCTCTGCTGCAAATGGAAAACCTTTTTCCATAATACGTTCAAAATAATTCATGATAAAACAATAAAAGAATTGCCAAATATTTATTTACAATTGGTTATACAAAACCAGAGACCATACATTCAAATAAAAATGATATTATTTTACAGGTCACCAATGGGAAGTCTAGATCACTTGCCTATAAGATGATGCTGTAAATGTTGCACTATATATAAGGATGTATACATCTTGTTCAGTATCTGTGCTTACATGAGCACCCGGATCAGGGCTTTCAGTCCAGGGCCACAAACTCAGTGAGATATACATACAAATTTAACTTAAACTAATAAATATATACTGTTTTAAGCACCAGTTTATATGTGCAACACATTTAAATTAACATAAAAATCCAATACAACATGAATTCATATACAACAGCTTTTATATCCTATAATTCCCAAAATTGGCTTCCTACTTGCCAGCACCCGATTTTCTGCGACAATATAATGTGTGGCATAAAAATATATAAAATATGGAAATTTCCAGCAACTTGCATATGCTTAGTGTTCAGCTATTCAGAATGAACAAAGAAACATCAGTTTTAAGGTAATCGTGTGATTTATATGTACGTATTTGAAAACTGGGAGAAGTTATCTATGCACTTGGCAATGTACCATTTGGCAAAACATTCACTGAACTACATTTCCTATTGTAAGACACAAACTCAAGGGCATGGACATTGAGAGAGTGAGAAACGTTGAGTTAGGCAATGAAACTAAACATTACAATCTTGGCAGGTTATTGAGATGGACCTTAATATGTAATGCAGGGAAGGTTTCTTTGAAGATTTAAGTATGTGTTATGAAGGGCCAGCTCAAGCCTTCCTGGAAGGGACAACTCTCTGGGGATGACTTCTCATAATGCATAGTGAGGGCCGTGAAATGAAATATCAATATATCAATGCAGCTCACATTTATTGAATAAATCCTTATGATCTATTCAGGTCCAGATACAAAGGGCCATGCAAGGCAGCCTGAAATCAGGTTAACAATGCTGAGTATGGAACATTTTAAGTAGTACATAGTATTACTGTGCACTGGAATCCAGAATGACCAATATAAAATCCTATCAACAATAAAACAGTTATATATCCTCCAAAGCAATAATGCCCTGCATCGCATGTAGGTTATGAACTCAAGGCCTGCTATGAGAGAGACTAAAGCCACAGAACACGGAGAAATAAAAATTACAGGAGTGCATGACAATGATCCCTTAAAATATATAAATAATTTAAATAGCTGGTAGATAAAGGGGAAGTCCTAAGGATAAAATATTCTTTCCTCCTTGAGCGTAAAATACAGTGCTGTAAACCGTAATGTAGCTTAGTTATTAAAAAAAAACATGGTTTAATCTCATTTTGTTATAATAAATTATCCGTGGACATGGAGGCTGCCGTTGTTGAGTTAATCGTAATAATTTGGGTGACTTTCCCTGCTCCGGCTGAGTGATAAAGAATGAGCCGCCTTATTGTTCACCACAAGGCGGTATGATTAGGAGTCAGGCTGTTTGGCTTTTTTTAACGGTTTAAAAAATGGTTTTTGAAAATGTATTTTTAATCTGATACTGGTAATAAAAAATGGTACCCCTTTAAGGAAAGATAGTCTAGGATGAGGGCAGTGGCACCCATGTAAGGCTTACATTAGTAATGCTAAAATAAGGAGACTTCCAGCTGGAAAACTAGCTAATTTTATCCATATGACATTAATTCTACAAATATCACTTAAAAGTGGGTTTGGCCCCTTGAGCAAAACTTTTTATTAACAAAGATAACATAAAAACTTTGGTTTTTAAAACATTTCTCCGTAAATGCTGTTTAGCTGATTATGGTCGGGGCTTTTTAGATACTCACTAATTCTGTACCGTTTCTATGAACGTTATTGCGCTCTTTATCACAGTGATCTACAGCTGTAAACTCATACTCAGCAAACATTCTGAGATCCTAGAAAAGAGGAACATAAGGAGAGGAAATAGGAATTTGGGTCCCCTAGAGGGACTGTCCCTCCTAAAGTAGGACACTTGGTAGGTATGATATAATTCCCAAAAAGAGTAGGAATTTTAGCGTATCTAACAAATATCATAAAATTAAGAAAGGCTCTTGGGTGATTCACTTGGCTTGGCACTATTCTGTCACATAACTGCTGGTTACTCTCTACTTCACAGGTATAACGCCACTCCACACAGTTTGCTGGATACGTGCAAGAATCCTGTGTAAGTACAATACACAGGGATCCACAATATCATTAGTAATGGTCCTGAGATCTGAGTAAAACTTAATTATTAGCTTTAAAATGTCATCTCAACAAATTGCTGAATTGCGGCATAATCATGGCGATTTAGTGAAAACTAATTCTGACTTCTCTCTCCATCTCTCCAGTATTGCTCTGTCTGCATTTCTGTAAGTCGAGACAATGTACGTTGAAATGCAAATATTTCCTCTTCTCCGGTGAACATGGAAAGATCTCCAGATATATCCTGTAACATGAAAACAAGGAAATAAGTCATTAATAGTAAATATCCATCTATCCTTCTGCAAGAAGACCAGTTGATTTCAACGTAAAGGCTATTTTCAGTGACACCATTGAAGCTTAGGAGGCGATCGTTAATCCCCTACTAAACTCTTTTAAATCAGGCAGTCGCCGCCATACAGTATATTCATAGTTTAGTTGTGTCTTGTAAATGAAAATGTCCTTCTCCCCGGCACTTTTCTTTGTGCAGAGCCTTGGGATAGGATGTTATATTTCCGTCTGTGGTGGTGCTGGACAACCTTCTGCAGTAGGCAGATATTTTTGATCTCTCAAACCAGCCTTATGAGGGGACTTGGGAGGCCAATCATCAAATAAAACTTAGTGAAATGGCTTAGGCTCTGCTACCTCCCAAACTTGCAGCCCTGGGTGTAACCCACTAGTAATATCCATTGCTGGCTTTGGCCAGATGCAGTATTTAAATAAAACATAACTCATCTGGCCACAAATACTTTTTTGTCTGTATTTTCTTTCAATATGTAATTTTTTTCTTTTTTCTTTAGGCATCTCATACCTCACCCAGCCCCAGATCATCCATTAGTATCCTGCTGCTTCCTGTTTCTCCATGATCAGTAAGCTTCTGCAGAAACAAACTTTGCAGAGGTCTATCAGCTGAACAGATGACACGAACCTGCAAACAAACATATTTATATATTTTTTAAAGTAACGGTTACGTCACCGGTCGTAAGGTGGTGTTTCAGATACTCAGTGCTGAATAACACTTTTGTAACTAAATGCAACATTAGAATATCTGGAAACTCTCTGGGTTTGAGCCAGATTATCTGGATCGCTTTCCTCTTTCTCCTGGGAGGAGGCATTTCACCATGCCGGCTTTCTTTCTAACCCTGCCCTCTCATGAAGCTACTCCGGGAGAACTCCGGGAAGTTTTCAGGTATGAATATTTGAAATAACACATATTTTGATCAATCTCACAGTTCCTGTGACTTTTTACTTGTCACTCACACAAAAGTATTTTGATTCCTTTTAATATTTGTGCCTGTGGTAAATCCACACAGGGCTGTACAACATCAGGGGGCCCATGAGACAACTGCCAGGTGCTCTTAAAGTAAGACCGGACCCAGGGCAGATTGAGCCTCACTTTACAGACTGATGGAGGAAGCTGTGGGCACAAAATGTACACAATAAAAGAGTTACACACTCTTGACCTTCACTGAGCCTTTTCAGGTAAAAGTGATTGGTTATATATTCATGGATATTATACCAACACAAATATGAAATTAATGTAAAAACATGACTCATTGATCCTATTTTCCGCTATTGGTGTATTGCCACATAGAACAACAATTCGCCGGGCACATTTTGGTAAATAGAAAAAGTTGAGGGAATTAATTGCTACATAATCTCTTATGTCATTTCACACACAACCCATATCCCTGTGGAGCATCTGCTGGAAACCTCGCTATAAAAGAAAATTAAATTGTGTTTCCCTGCTCTGCAGATGTTTCTAGATATTAGTAATACTGTAGATAATGTTATTTTATATCAAATTAATTAAGTCTCCTTTAGTCCCATTCAGCTTACCTTCCATAATAAAAACTATAGCACATTAAGAGTTTCTCTTGTACCAGATTCTTATGAGTAACACAACTATTGGAGAATTTACAATATTTCCATGTGTGTGCGTAATTTGTCAGAAACAGAAAATTCATGAATTGAAAGTCTTGTGTTAACTGGAACTCGGAGATCATCATCAGAAATACACAATCATAAGATAAAAAAATCAAAATAATAATCAGAACTTTATGATCTTGTTGGACATCCCATTCCAAACACTCCAAAATCTTGTGGAAAGCCTTCCTAGTAGAGTGGAAGCTGTTACAACGTCAAGGGGGGACCAACTACATCTATATATAGATATAATGTCTATAATGTATTTAGAATATGATGTTATCATAGTACTTGTTGGAATAATGGTCAGGTGTCCCAATACTTCTGTCCATATAGTATATATTACACAATATAGTGTAAAATATAAGAATGTTTTAAAAAACAGACGTTAATAGTTTAGTTTTTATCATTTAACAAAATGCAAAGTGAGTGAACAGAAGAAAAATCTAAATCAAGTCAATATTTGGTGTGACCACCATTTGCATTCAAAACAGCATTCATTCTTCTAGGTATACTTGCACAAAGTAATGGATTTTGTAGGGATATAGTTGGGTGTATGATCAAACAATTATACCAAAGAAGTGCTAATGCTAATCAATTGAATACCGTACTTACCGGTGTATAACACGCACCCTCGCCGGAACCGGAAGTGCGGGAGACGCGGCTGCAGATCGTGCAGCACAGAAAGTTATCGGCGTATAACATGCAGGTAGGGTTTAAACTTATTTTTTTAGATATAAAAGTGCGTGTTATACACCGATAAATACGGTATGTAGGCTGAAACACAATCATTAACATAAACATAAACAGCTGTGTAGGAGAAATAAAACTGGCTGATGAAAAGCCAAGCTCACTAACACGGTGAGCTTAATGTCAAAAGTAATTTACCATGGCAATACTGAGCGCAACAAAACACAAAGTAGTTATACTGCTTCAGCAAGGTCTCCCCCAGGGAGACAAGGGTTTCCAGTTGTCCAAGCTCTTTTGAAGATGCACAAAGAATCGGGCAATGTTGAGGAACGTAGACATTGTGGTTGGCAAAGAAAACTTAGTGTAGCGCATAAAAGACCCATCACGCTCATATCTGTTCACAATTGCAAGATGGCCAGCAGTGTCATCAGCTCAGAACTGGCAGAAAACAGTGGGACCCTGGTACACCCGTCTACTGTCTGAAGAAGTCTGGTCAGAAGTGGTCTTCTTGGAAGATTTGCGTCCAAGAAACCATACTTCCAATGTGGAAACAAGGCCAATCAAATATTCAAAAAAACACAGGAACGGAGGTGCAGAAAAGTGGCAGCAGGCGCTCTGGACGGATGAGTCCAAATTTGGTCAGAATTAATGGTCTCTTCGATGCTGGGATATACAGGCATATAATTATCCATCAAGAAATACCACCAGGGAGGCATCTGATTGGCCCCAAATGTATTTTGCACTATACCCAACACCAAACATACAGCATAAAACTATCTTCCTCATAAAGAAGAGCAAGGATTCCTGGAATGATAGTATGGCCCGCACATATCCCTGATCTCAACTGATCCAAGTCCATCTGGGATTGCATGAAGAGCAACTGAGGCTGCCTTTACAGCCTTTTATTTACACCTGCCAAAAACTTCTGCATTTAGTATACCCACACAAATTATTTACTGTTTTTTCAGGACAAAAACAGATTTATTTAGATACTATTATTTTGATCATATCATCTAATTTACTATAAAAATAATAAAATTTGGTGAACACACGTTTTCTGACTTCTATTTACAAAAGCTAATGAAAAAACTGCTAAATAGATTCTCATATTTGTCCTAAGTTTAGAAATACCCCAATTTTTTCCAAATCTGCCCTTATGTCCTATTTGAGATATCATCAAAGTCAGCCAATTCAATTTACCTCATCAAACCATATATATATGTTTCAAAACTAGACACCCCAAGGTATTTTAAATGCTAGTATTTTTGGGAAGATACAGCGCCAATTGTAATTTTTTATATTTCCCTAATCGCATTGTGATTAGTAAAATGGGCTCCATTGACTTGCATAGTTGAATGCAGTACCTGTATTTAATCTGCAAGGAGAATTGGAGGATTAAGGAGAGGATGTCACTCCAAGTGCCAACATTTTGGTGGAAGTTCTGGCCGGGTTATGTCCACAGAGATGCGGATGAAGATACAAGAAAACAGATAGAAGATAAAGTAGATGCAGAAGTGGTCAGCAGAGAAAGTAGGGAAACATTTTGAAAGTGTGAGAGCGAGAATGAGAGAATAACATACTCACTACACTAAAACCCACACTCAGTAACATATTAACATACATGAACATACTTACACACACATACTTGCACACAGTAACATACTTGCACACAGTAACATACTTACACACAGTAACATACTTACACACACACACACACATAACATACACAATGACACAATTAAACACACAGTAACATACATACTTACACATGCTAACAGATACACACATGTACACACTTTGAACTGACCCTCAAGTTCAACGGCTCTGGTGACATACAATTTGACAGCCTAGTGCTCCCCAAAACCTTAGGCATCAAGAAGAGATTTCTGGTCGCCATGGTGACCTGGCTCCTGAGGTTTTTCAAACCCTGCTCTAGGACAACATAGGAAAGAGTTGGACGATTCTCAAGTTGTGGGTCTTTAATGTAAGATGTTATTTTTTTTATAAAAGTAAGAGTTCTGATGTTATTTTTGTATAAAATGCATTACTTGTAGTGTGTGTGTGTTTTTTTTTTTACTTTGGCTTCTCTCTCGGTATAGAGAGTTACCATAGCATAGTTTGGTTGAGTATGAAGTATATATACTAATGTGGGCAGATTTTACTGCTCCAAATAACATGATTGTCCTTCCTTTTTCAGAATATAAATATATATTTTATTTACAAAGAACACCATATTATTTTATTTATGTGTTATGGTTACTGGGTACTAACAAATGTATTCACAAGATTAAACATCACCAGGAATTGGCATTTTAGGTGCGTGTTATATACCCTTTTTTTCGCGCAATTTGTAACTGGGCTGCAACCGTATTAATTTCTTTGTTCAAACCGGTATAAATCACTGATTCATATTCAAATGGGACAGTCATTAATTCACATGAAAACCTAGTCAAAGTAATTTCCGATCTTATTATATTTTTAGTTTCAGAGAATTTAAATGCAAAAGGAACTGCATAATTCTGTCAGGATACGTCCATTTTCTTAAACAGTTATATGTGTACATTGGTTCATGCCTGCTTCAAGTCCCTCATTTGATTAAAAGAAGGTTTCCAATCATTTTTAAGATTATCAACAGATGTATTATTCAGAATGCTAAAAATAGGCCTTGTTCTAAATTCAAGGACAAGGTCAAATGACAAATCAATGTCCAAGTCACAGCATAAGATTTGCTAAAAATATATATTTTAAAAAAAAATATGCTTGTAACGATACCCTTATAACAATGTCAGTAAGAAGGATAAAGAAAACGGCAGTTTAAGGTAAAAGATAGTTGGAAAACATCATTGCAGGCACAGTAGCTAATGTTCCTCTTAGTGATTAAAAACATATTTCACATTTTTTTCATACTTTAAAGGGAAATTCCAGGCATAATACGCACTTAATATTAAGTGGTCCCTTTAAATTTCGGGTCTGCAAATGCTGCAGGTTTGGACCTATTCAGTAACAAGATTCATAAGACCACAGAGGAGGGTAGCTCAGGTAAGCGATTTTATTTTTTTTGTTTTTCAGTCTGTATTTGTTTATTTTTTTTATTCTAGGCCAGGTTGATAACTTCCATGGGGCAAAAGGGGCTGCTGCCCCAGGCATTGCAAATAGGGAGGCACACGCCCAGCAACAATGCCCCTGTACCCCCTTTATGCAGCTTAAAAAGTAGATGTGACATCAGTGAAGGACAGGACCTTCAACCCTACAGCAGGTGCCAAAAGCTCTAGTTTGGCTGAACTGAATCTATGATCTCCTCAACGGGCCCTGTTCCTTGAGTGACAGGCAGTATAGTCTGTCTTTGGAGAGGTCACACAACCTTGGGGCCAGCCCTGTTGCATGGAACGCCACTGCACAGAAGATAGTCCAAAACAAACTTACAGAAATGTCACAAAATTCTTAAAGAAGTTATTCTTCCAACATGAGAATATTGATCTCTGAGGTCTTGAAAGTGGGTGTGATGCTCAATCTTAAACTCTGTATGTCAGTCTACTTAAAGGTTATTAAAACCATAGTGGGATCTTGGGCAATATGTATCAATATCAGTCTTTTACTTAGTAAACCCTTACAATACATTTTAACACAATGAAACTAAAGCTTCTCTTTGTCCTTGTGATACTTATCAAAAGTATCCTCTTTGATAACCTACCTTGTAGACATGTATAATTGGGGGGATCAGCAACGTGTTTGGTTATACTAAATTTAAAAAAAAAGAGATTCAAAAGAATTTTAAAAACCATTTGTATTAGCCAGCAGCAGTTCACATGGTTGCCTAACATCGCTACCCTCATTGTTCACAACCCTTGAAATCACTATGGTAGCCTTTAGTTGTTAGATCAATCTCAGGGATGGAAAATTCCCAGGAGAGGTCCTTATGTTGATCTTAGATGTACTTGAACACAGTAACTTGTTCACCAATTAGGTATCCCTGGGGTTGGAGAAACTATTGTTGTAGCAAGAGCCATAAAAGCAAATTTACATTACGGAATAAATGAGGGCTGAAATGCAACAAGTATGGTAACATTTTTAAATAAAAATTAGGCTATAGCTTACGTTTGGCGACTAGGCTTCTGATGTGTGCATTTTTAATAAAATGGATAAAATGCTTAGATAACTTTCCTCGTCTGAGATTATAGGCTGGAAATACAAGAATTGGGTATAGTAGTTAAATTTGACTCTTAGCTTAGGGATAGATTTTGGAAGCGTCCCCCTCCGATTATGATACCCTTGATACTCTCACAAGCTCATCTTAAAAACACGTTAGTCCATTTTTTTGTATTTATACAATTAGACTAACATGGTAATCCCTATGAATATAACCCAAAATACAAATGTTAACGTAATTATCTATTACCAAAATGTTAATTTTCAGATAACATAGCTAGGAAATCATCAGTTGCTACAATTACTTTTTATTAAATGAAAACAAAAAGAAGCCTATAAACTTTAGAACAAGACTAACAATTTGATCAACATACCTTATGATCATAGAAGGCATCAATAAGGGTTATAAACCTTCGACCCTGTGATCTCTTTGTCATGTCCAAACGTGGAATACGTCGGATAACAACAGTGTCAAAAGCCTTGCACATTTCCAAATAGTCACTGGCACCCAGAGGCTAGAATACAAAATGTTAATATTTATTTATGCTTCAATTGGTTAATGATGAAAAATTACATAATGACTTCTTATAAAGAATTTCTTTGCCCGCAAAAGCAACGTTTTCAAAGCCTCATAAAAAAAATGATAGTTATACATGAATGTACCCTAAATCTTTGCAGAATTGAAGAAAAAATAACATCTTTAGATCTTTAATCGTTTTAGAGCAAGGGTGCACAACTCCAGTCCTAGGGGGACCTAGCCAGGCCACAATTTATTGGATACCCAATACAGTTGAGCACAGGCATCTGAATTAGAAATTCACTAAACTACTAGTTATCTGGCCAGGACACACAGAATTCAGGGCTTGTGCATTCGGATTCCTATGAATCCAGAAAAAGAGGCCAGATCCCCTACACACAAAATGGACAAAAACCAAGCAAAAAACTCAGAATTTTCATCCAAAATTTGTGGGCCTTTTTACACACAAAGTCTCACAATCTCTCACTCTCTCAAGCTCTATAAATGTTTCCCTGCCTTCTCTGTCGACCACTTCCGCATCTTCTCTCTTTTATCTTCTATCTTAGCACGGACATAACCTCGAGTGAACTTCCACTTTTGATGACGTCCTCCCACCTTTATTAGAGGACTTGGCAAGAGGACATCACTGGAAGGGCCACCATTTCGGTGGAAGTTCACGCCAGGTTATGTCTGTAGAGACGAAGACAGAAGATTAAAGATAGAAGATGAAGAACAAGAAGATGGTTGGCAGAAGCTGAATTGGTTGGCAGAAGCGGAATTATTTAGAGAGTGCGAACAATAATGAGAGGGTGAGAGTGTGTGTAAGCGATTGAGAGTGAACCTGGGCACTGGGCAACAAACGTTGTACCTGATTTAAAAATACTCCCTGATTTTTATCCGAACCATATGAACAAGGAACGTAACACGTTCACTGAAAACAAATTTTAAAAATTTGTCTGATTCATTTTTGGCTCATTTGCATGTCTACTGACCACTGAGCCAGTGACGGAATAGACTGGATTTAAGTAGATCACGTGCAAGGAGATGGACGGACACATTTCCTGCATGGAAAATACCTGAGGGCAAGCAAAAGGGCATATGGGGACAATCTGTTGATTTTAACCTGTTTTAACCCATTCAACAGATTGCTCAGAGTATTTGCATGAATAAACACTAAATCACTGGTTAACAGCTTCAGTCCTTGAGGTCTGCAAACAGATCACAGTTTTTGATATCCCAGCTTGAGCACAGCGATCTCATTTCAGTCATCAAACTACACAGAATTCCTGGCCTTATCTAGATTCGAAATATGTATCAAGAGATTCAATGCACCATAGAAAACTGACAAACATCCTGCACATCCATAGAAGGACAAAAACAGTTACCCAATGACTTAACCCTTTACATGCATAAAAAAGTCATCATTGAGTTACTCTTTCATTAAATTTTATACCACTAGTCACTATAGTCAGTTCCACAGGGAATATTCTTATCCAATCATATATTTTAGAATTTGCTTCCCAATATTTATCACATAAATGTAAATGTTATTTTTGGAGAACAAAATGATATCAGTTACTAAGTATTACTATGTTTGCCACAAAAGCAAAACAAATATAAACCCGGGGTAAACAGATATAGTTTCGTTCTCCAAAAATAACATTTACATTTGTGATAAATATTGGGAAGCAAATTCAAAAATATATGATTGGCTGTAATGAGCTTCATCTGTGGCAACAACCTGCACTAACATCAATAAGAAGTTTTCCACTTATTACACACAGTGGTTAAACCTGTATGTGCCTTTCAGTGGTGAGTGATGTTTATTTTTTGGATTTGTGTCCTGGTAGTTAAATTGCTTACTTGTATATGATTTTAACGTGTGATATTCATTATATGGAAAAGTCGACTTTGTGAGACAAGTCATGAAATTGAGCTCACAGAGTTTTATTCACAAAGCAACCAACATTTTACATAAGTATGCAATACTTCTTAAACATGTGTTTAAGGAAGAATAACAAAAATAGTTCTTTCACTATTTAAGATATATATATATTTTTAGCATTAGAAAGGATTTTCTTGGGCTTTGAAGCATCTATTCATTTGGGGAAACTATAATTTGGAGCATTTTGTTTGTGCTGGAAATGATATTCAAAGGGACAGTGTATAATTTGCAAGACAAGCCCCAGAAGTACCCTGTTCCTAGTGGAGTTTAGCTTTTTTATAAATACCTAAAGATGCAAATTGTGTATCATATAAGGTTTTTGTTATGAAATTAAAGCAAAATTGATACTTTACAATATACAACACAAAAACAACAGATGCATAAACAAAAGAGGCAAAAATAAGAATTTTAATTACCTACATGGCACATCAACACCCAATATGTAGGTATATACAAGTGTATGATTGAAGTGTGGAAACACAACTTCTCAGGGTTGGTACTTGGAGCGCTTCCTCCTCTGAAAGAAAGGCTCTGTGAAAAGTATAGGGCAAGCCACAAATTGGGGCAGGGAATCGTTAGCGGGTGAGGAACTGTAATTGGTGTGGGCAAAGTTCCTCTCCAAAGAGAAAGACGAAACTGACCTGGAGTCCTAGGGAAGTAGGGAATGAATGGGTTAAACACAGCGAGTTCCCAGGTATAGGTATGACCAATGTTAGCAAGTGATTAAGGGTCCCTACATTTTCATTTCACTAAAAACGCACAAGCCACTAAGTATAAGCGATATGCACCATATAGAAGTACATTTTCGCAAAAGATTTTCAGGATATTGGTGTACTGAGTTGCAAAACCTGCCCTATGTATTAATAAATGTTACATTTCATTTGTTTAAGTTGGAAGGATGTAAAGCCCAGTACTTTAACCAAGGGGAAGAATAACTATGGATCCCAACAATCTGTAGCCAAGCAATGAAACAGTACAGTGGCACCATATATCTTTATTGGGTCATACTGCTGTGCACCTGGATGCCAGTGATCCTGTGTCAAGAAGCTGTTGATTTGGCCGTTTTCAGCCACTACACACAATTGGATGCCACATGGTCTCATTTGTGCATTAAAGTTTAGCAAAGTTTAATGAATCTGATTTGCTTCATAATGTTCCAGCAATTAGGGCTTTGTGCATTCCTTTGCCAAACGACATCCGATAGCGGCTGCACAAGATACCATTGTTCTATACGGTACACGCTGTACAGGGAGTAATTTTTCCTCTGTAGCCTACACTAAGACATAGGCATCTGGCCTTTGTTATTAACATTGTTCCAGGCACGATGAGAGGTAGCCTGGCACTTGTATCACTGTTACAATAGGCCTTCTTAAGACCAATGTTCTTTTAATTGCAATAATGAGCTGCCACTACAGAAGAGAGTACATCATGTGGTTCATTAAAGAAATATGCTTAGAAGGTACTGTAATCCTATGTATGTCTCTGGCCATTAACATGGTACTGAATAAGTATTTTATGTGTCACACACACTTGGTCGAAATGGGTTGAATGATTATTGAGAACATCATGTACAATAACCCCTCGATCTGTAACCTAAAATCTCTTGGATTATGACAACAATAAGCACTTTCAAATTTATATTGTTATTCTAGATAACCCCAGATGGGTTCAAAGTATTGAATAATCCCCACATGATGGTCCAGTGGCAAAAGAATAAAAAACTAAGTACATATTGTGTGACCATATTGGGTGTGTTTACTTTTTCCTGACTTCTCAGTTCTGTTCTGTTCTGAAAGCCACCAAAGGTACGACTAGGGCAGTTGATGCACATTTTCTTTCATTTCCCATGTGAAGACTGCATTGGAGCCTAGTGCCAGCCATGTAGAAACGTGTAGAAGAAAAGATAATACAATAATCCTCCAGTTCGTTTCCGATTCTACCAAATAAAGTGGATTCCCTTTACCCTTGTGCGACTAGCACATCGTGTATTATAAATCTATATGGTGACTGATGCATAACCCACCATTCAGTCAGCATCACTTTTTTCACCTCATCCAAATATTGGTATTTAAGGCTCATTAAAACCACAAGATGCCCAACCACATTGCAACGGTTTACTAGTATATCCTTGTGTGACATGCTGACTTTAGTGATCTTCCACAGTGGTTATATTAAAAAGCAAATCTACAAATCCTAAAAAATACACATTGAACATCAGACAAGCCATGTAAGCACATCTTTTTGTCTCATTTTTAATTCTAAAAACAAAATTATATAAAAATAGCATTAAAGTTAATTTTAATAACCAGCATTTGCTCACCTTGATCTGTTTTTCAGAGTTTGAAGATACAACTTTTTTTCTCTGTATCATACCCAATACCACTGCATCCCCAAACCCCCAACATAATAAAATTTGCCTTTTTCATATTTTTAGCTGGGAGTACTTGACACAAAAGCAGGCTATCCAATACACTGTAGCCATGGAAACTGAAAAAACTTTCTTACATTTGTTTCTTTGAAACCTTTAGAAAACAGAAAAAAAAAATACAAATCTGCTAAGGTTTATTAGCGAGAGTGTGAAATGTTTAGTCTAAGTGGAACAGCAACTTTAATGTCAGGACTATTTCTTGATGTGAGAAAACAATCAAATATTTACTCTGGGTAAGAAATACATATGCATCAGTCTCAAGTCTCTCGCCAATGTAGGCAATACCATGTTTTATTTGTAGACGTTAGGTACGAAAGAAAAAGCTGATGTTTGAACCAGAAATCAAAAATACCTGGAATATATTGCATGGTTGGTAAATTTCCTTTATTTGATCTATAAAAACAAATCATGTTGCGTCTGTGCACGATGAGTAGATATGCACTCCCTACAAATAAGAATTAAGGTTTCCCTCCTCTTAGGGGCATTGAATAATGTATTTTTCTTCTTTCTTTCTTTCTTTCTTTTATTTGTCTATATTTAAATATTATTTATTTAGTATTTAAATCTGAAATATAAATGCAAAACTTAAAAAGGTGGCATAACTTCAGCTTCAGAATATGATTGTGTTCGTTGTTTAGGAAGAATACTATTTACCTGGGATAAAGACAAACTCTTTGACAGACTAGAGTTAATAGTTGATGGGGCACTTACACGGTCACAGAGTTCATCGAATGTACAGTCAGCAATGGATCCACAGGCTTTACTCAGCTTCAGTTCCCTGCCCTGCACTTTCAGAATCCTTGGTCTTGTTACTATGGGAACAGGAACAAAAGCTTCAGTCTTGTCTAGATAATTACCCTAAAATTCATCCCTTGCAGCTAGGAAATGCATAGCTCGATGAATAATAGTACATGATTCAACACATAAATTAGACAAAATGCTGATACAATGACTGCCTCTTGAGTGTGGCATCAACCCATATACAGAAATGGAACTTATTAATTGGTCAGTGGAGATTGGGCATTGTGTTTTAAACGTATTCTCTTTCAAGAGAAATTAACTTACGTACCATCATTTTGTTTCTGAGCCAGCTCATCAAACAACTTATCCATGACGGCTTCCACATCAGCTTCACTTGTGCTACATTGAAAAGAAGAGACATTAATAACACTCAAAGCCAACGTCTAACAGCTGCCACTTAGCTTTTTGCCCATATATCTATATATCTAAATAAAAAAAGAACAGGGTGTTATGTTCCAAACACAAACAACACATTTGGAATAGGGCTAGAATCAGGCGATATTAACTCTCAGTTAGGTGACTCTTCCTTATTTGCATACACTGAAAAGAACTCTCTGGTTCTGCCAGTTTGCACTAATGAGGCAACGCAGGCAAAGCAAATCCATTAATGCTCTGTGTACACAAAAGGGGGAGAGGAGGCTACAGACTTTTTCTTACATCCAAAGCAAACCCCCCACCCAAAAAAGGACCAGACAGCCAAACATCTTTCAAATTCACGTCTGCTGCTTGGATTGCTATTTGTCGTGGTGCTTATCAGCTAGCTGAAGTGTCTTTGTCGAGGCTTAGCTGCACTGTGCTTTTTTCCTCCACAAATCTGTGAATATCAGATTTGAGAGGATTACAAATAATGTAATATAAGTATAAGAAAAAAAAATAACATTGCTGTGTTAGCCCAAAATCTTTTTTTTTTTTGTTAAAACTGACAACTTTTATTGGGACATCATAGTAAAATCAAAAGTTACATCAGCTTTCACGTCCTCAGACGACTCATCTTCATCTGGAATTCAATTCGAAGAAGAGGTCTATGAGGACCTGAAAGCTTATATAAGACTTTAGATATTTTTCTGTGTTGGCCCAATGGAAGATATGAACATGCATGAGAAACAATATCAAACTGAAAAAGTTACTCAAAGGCCAGGGCAAGTGATATCAAAAACACATCAGAACACTACAGTACAATATTTCACTGCTTGGCTCCATCACTTTACATTTTTAAATAACCACATAATGTTGTTAGAAAATATTTTTGAAAAACAAAGGGGCTTACTAAGGAGCTCAAGGAGACTTTCTCTTTAACATTTCTAGAGAATAGCATGGATTTCTAAAGTGCTTTAACCAGAACTGACTACTTGACTTGGTCCCCAGTAACTTTATGCTACTCAGTTTTACCATGTGTGTATGTGTGTATATATATATATATATATATATATATATACACACACACTCACACTATATGGACAAAAGTATTGGGACACCTGACCATTACAACAACGAGGACTTTGATGAAGTCGCATTTTAAATACATAATATGTATTTGGTCCCCTCCCTTTGCAGGTATAACAGCTTCCGCAAGAGTTTGGAGCATTTGTGAGGTCAGGCACTGATGTTGGACGAGAAGGCCTGGCTTCACAGTTCCAGTTCATCCCAAAGGTGTTAGATGGTGTTGAGGTCAGGGCTCTGTGCATCTGATCAGTGTGTGTGTGTGTGTATAATATATATATAATATATATATATATATTATATATATTAATATTAACCAGCATTTCTCTGTGCAAGCCATCAATACACACCCACTGTGTATCCCAGCATAGAGAAACAAAAGTGTTTTTACTGTTTAAGGAATTGAACATGGAAGTGGCACAAATGTGACTATTGTTGACTCTTTAAATTGATGTCAGTGCAAGAAGAAAAAAAATACAAGAATTAAATATGCTGGTAAAAGTAAAACCAAACTGAAACTTACAGAAAATATACTTTACCAGCAGCAGAAAGAACTCTTTTCCTGTAGTCTATTCCAGAATCTAGTTGAACTGTATTGCAGTATTCCTACAAAGAAACATCACACATGAGTTACAAAGACCTTTACATGCAATATCAAGGCAAATCATCACATGTGGCCTTCTCAATAAAATGAATTTAGAAGCTGACCATTTAGGGGTATTTGGATGTG
The DNA here is from genome assembly GCA_009364415.1 of Spea multiplicata. NCBI lineage: Eukaryota > Metazoa > Chordata > Amphibia > Anura > Pelobatidae > Spea > Spea multiplicata. The sequence continues at coordinate 14,151 of VKOC01001150.1, read as the reverse complement.
CTTTCTTTGAAGAAGGTTTTATAGCTCTACAATGGCTGATTTAGCACAGCAAGGCATATTTTCTGTTACAAAACCAACAGAGGGGATCTGGTCCAAGAAAACATTGAGTCTCTAGTTGAAGGTTATACATTTTATTGGGCCAAAACAGTAAAACGTCTCATAGGTTTTCAGGATGTCAGAGGTCTTTTTCTTCAGATGGAATCCATCTCACTGGGCTTCCACTCTAGGCTTACCAAGAAAGACAGTTATATACCGTTAGCATCAGCGAGCAAACCTCAATCCAAGATGCACACCACAGAACTGTTACAATTCACTTGCAAATCGAACAATGTGGTATATCCCATACAATGCCAGAAATGTCCCTATATAAAACACATGGGTGAAACCAAGAAACCCATGCACAAAAGACCATACACACATTGAAGAGGAGGGCCTGGTGTCCAACATTTCTTAACACATGGCCTTCACTGTATTAATATTAAAGGCAAACATCAAGAACACACTTGACCGTAAAAGTTGAGAATTAAAATATATTAACACCTTCAAGTAAACTTTTTGTAATTGTATCCTGTTCACATACTTTATAGCTCTGCTAATCCCATGACCCTGACTGCTTTATCAGAAGGAATATCAGAAAGAGATGTAGATGTGTGTAGGTGATTGCTCTTGCCCTCCTCCTCCTCAGCGGTTCCTATGTTCATGATTCAATTCTTTACGGTATATATTCACTATACGATTATTGGAAAAATTAGCACTTTAATTTGTAAAGTGGAAACTAGCATGATTTAAACAAAAGCTAAACATAAACATGGCTTCCCGTGTATTAGAATTTCAGATTGCTGCAGCGGGCCTCTAGCTTAGTGTTTCACGATGTCCAACTGTGAACTGATCCATGACTGCAATAAGCACTGTAAACATAATGCTATAATTGAGTCACTTGTTTCTTTTGCCACCAGATGCTTGATAGATAATATAAAAAAATAGGCTCAGCTGCTGGAGAGAGCCCTGCCATTGACTTAGCTGATTTACTAATCCCCAAACAGCTTTTGTTAGCCTTGTTTTACATCATTATTTCAATCAATAACTGCGCAAAAAGAGGTTTTGTAACCGACAGGATACAATGTGATGCTGGAGACAGTAGAAAGGGCTGTGGACTATGTGTGACTAATAAACAGAGGTAATTGTCCTGTGCTAACAAAACCATGCTTTAAAGGAGCCATAGCGGAATGGAAACAATTTGGGTGGTTTATGTGAGAAAGGAGTCAGAACTCACTCTTGTCTTGTCCCTACTGTGCCCTACATACTGATAGTATTATCTATGAGATATAAGATCCAAGGGACCATCAAGCAATCTGGGAGTTTTAACCTCTAAGCCACCTGCTATGATGCATGATATAGAGGCAACCCTTACGTTCCTATGTAAGGTCTTCAGGGACCTAACACCACCGCGGCATTCCAAGTGCTTGAAACCACCGTCAAAAATATATCCAACCGATCACGTGTTACTCAAGTACACAAAAAAGTGTCACATTTTTTACTTAATACATTAATACATGTGCAAGAATAATTCCAATAATTTTGCAAGAACTCCTGTATAATCTATACACAGCAAGATTAAAAAAAAAAAAAAAGATTTCGTATTAGCCATGCCTTGTCTTGATCGGCACACTAATAAACTGCTGCTCTTTTTAGAGACAGTTGTATGAATCAGTAGTGATTACAATCTGACAAAGTGAACGGAAAGGGATAACATTCTATCACTTCATCAACCTTTCTAACCTTCACTTACGTATTAACAGTAAATAGTTTTTAAAGCAACCCCCAATAGTAAATCTGTGTTTCTTGAGGCTGATTTACACTGCACGTTAAATCAATTCATATGTGACACATGTCTGTTGAACAATTGCCCATAATTATCACACTTGTCGTAATGCTCTGACACTGACATACATTTTCAATATTAACTTGGAGAACAAATGCTACTTAATTCTAACACTGATATGTCATCAGAAGGGTTACCTGGGAATATCAGTTCCATACTTTACTCTTCTGTAATAATTGATATCACTGCTTCATGATGCATGTACCCAGTGCTATATAATATTTCAAAAGGGACGTCTTGATTCTGGAAAGCAACTTCAGTGATCAAGTGCCATTAACAGAAAAATCAATAAGTGGTTATTTAATCTTAAATTATGGCCAGTTGGAAGCATTTGAGCACCCTAGTTGCCTAATCCCTGAGATATTATGCTATGTATTTGCGTAATTTGATAATTATAACAATCTTAACCGTTGGGGAATGAACTAGAGGCCGAATTATCACTCCATAAAAATGCACCATAAACATCTGAAGTGGGAATGTACTGGTGTGAGTAGTTTACTCCTCATCGGATTAGATCTTTTTTGGGAGTGGGCGAGAGATCTCACGAATGTGATTCTTGGGATCTGATATTGAGCCTCAAGATTATCCTCTTAGATCAGCATCTCAGTATCAACATACACATTCCCAATTTCACACAAATCAAATAGACACCTTTACATGTTCTATACAGATCTGATGAAATGCTAATGGACCATAAGGATCACAGAGCTTGAGAATCTCTTTAATTTAGACTACATACTACACTTTATATATATATATATATAAGAAAGTAGACCATCACTGCAAAGCCAACGGCCTATTTCATTTTGAGATTCCAGAGTACCTTCACTTTTGTTGTGTCCACATCCCAAAGCTAAACAGATTTTCCTTTTACACAGAATTCTATAAATATATAACAATTATCTGCCAGTCTCCAACGTTCTACTGTCATGTTTAATTTAAAAAATAAAACTGAAATCTCCAACGTCATGACTAAGACGAGTCTCTGCCAGAAGGTCATAGGGATTCACTCATAATACCAATCACCAAACACACAAAATCAGATCTGTTACTTTACAAACTCCTACCTCAACCCATGAAAAATGGTATTTTGTACCCCAAACACAAGAGCTGTTTTTGTTTTCTATTCATTTAACCACAATTCTCTTTTTTTATTTGACCCACAAATGTACACATTTGAGTAAAGTAAACCTATATATTTTATTAGACATATTTTGGTATTATTCATGTAGCCATTTTGGCTACCACACTGTTCCAAACTTTGTGAAACATTATATATACATTAGATACCAATTTACACATAAATCTGAAAATTAAAAGTGACAAATACTTGCACTTCATTTAATATCCATCCCCAGCTATTCAAAGTGTTAAAATAGATGCTAAAATATTTGCTGTTTGAACATTGTTTGAACAGTGAACAAAAAATATCGGTTAATTCACAACGAATTAAAGGGAATTTATGTTTATTGAATTACTTGGAGATTCACAATGGTATTGAGTTTGGTTCTTTTTTTGTCCTTCTATATTACACCAATTAAAATGCATCCGTACAGCCAATGTTTATAGGCACAGTACTGTGTCTGTGAATTTCTAATTTGATGCAAAAACTCTGAAGGAAAAATTAAGTAAAAGTAAAGAAGTTGCTGTTATGATCCCCTCCTTTATATCCAGAAGAGAAAACTTCTTGCGCGTTTTGTTAGAAGGGAATACGGAGGTCCTTGGCGTTGAGCAGAATTGGGGGAAGTAATGTCCATTCAGCCTTTCTGTACCGCAGCTATTATATAAGGGGAATAAAACATTGCCTTTATACTGACAAGCCACAATGACTCTTCATACATCAAAGCATTTACACCACGAGCGCTTTTTACTTCCAAAATTATTCAAGTTGAGGGCAAAGAGACAACAATTCATACACACTAATTACATCTAATTATCTATTCCTTGGTAGGGCCAGCTTTGGACAGTTCTATTAGCCATGTGAATTTCTCACAGCCTCTGCATGCCCTGTCCGGCCAAATTAACACTTAATTAATTCAGTGGCAAGTCCGCCATACATATTTGTGAGATGGAATTTGCCCAGGTAAATAAATTAAAGATTCTACTTTATACGAAAATACATTTTATTTAATTTGACATATCCTGGGGGCTCCACCTGGTTTAAATTACCCTCAACAATCTATTCTTGGAGCTTCTCCACTGGCTCTCTTTTCATGATCTCAATGAAATGTTTATTGGATTAAAGACCCTCTCTGCAGACCTCCATGCTGGCTTGTGAAAAAGAGCTCAAAAGCCCCTTTTTAACTTGCTTGGGTTCCCCTCAAGCATACAATTAAAAAGTACTTTTGAAAGCAATGTTGCTATAAATTATATAGTATATAAAGGAAAAAAACAATAACACAAAAAGAAAACACAAATAGTTTTAAGGAAATGCTATTTTAAATTTACGTATGAATATTAAAAATGTACAAAACAAACAAAAAGAAAGAAATCATTACACTGAAATTCAGGTTTATTTCTGGGAAACTCATGACAAAAATTGTTCAGAGGAATTATCAGAGCCAGTCAAGGGTGACCACCGTTACACATACCTTCTCTTTCCACCCCAAGTAATTATGCCCCTTTCTTATCCCCTAATCACCACTCATATTAACCATCTTTCCAGTTTATTCTGTCTCCCCTGACTTCAAGATGCTATGGTGTCATATTGTTGTGACATAAATCATTAGGTCTTGCAGGGGACCCTTGGGATGCACATTATAGACGTCTGTGTTTAAAATCAATGGTCCTTGTTCAACAAGTAAATCATCATGCTTCCTATGTAGCTGATCCCCTATTTATGTTGTGTTAACATATGGTTAGAATTCTTAACGTAGTAAGAATAAAATGATCTCACAACAACCATCCCAATTTGGCACTCATCTAAAAATCCAATAACAAATTCCTCTCATTTTGTTAGAATTGCAATATTTAATGTTTGCATTAATAAATATGTAAACAGCACCACAATGACTGCTATTTCTCCCTTTGCTTTCCTTGTTTTCTTCTTTCGTCATTCTAGAGGACTTTCAACAAGTTAAACAACCTGATTGTACATTACTATGGAATTTGGTGCTATATACAGTGGATATAAAAAGTCTACACACTCCTTTTAAAATGCCAGGTTCTTGCGATGTTAAAGAATGAGACAAAGATAAATCATGTCAGAGCTTTAATGTGACCTATAACGTGCCAAACAAACTGAAATCTTTGAGGGGAAACCCTCCCCAAAAGTGACTCTGATTAATCACAAATAAAGTTCAGCTGTTCTAGTAGGATTTACCTGACATTTGCTTAGTTGCATTTCAGAGCAGAGAGCTGCCAAAGCATCAGAGGGATCTCATTGTTGAAAGTTATCAGTCAGGAGAAGGGTACAAAAAAATTTCCAAAGTATTAGATACACCATGAAACACAGTGAAGATATCATCAAGTGGAGAAACTATGGCACAACAGAGACATTACCAAGAACTGGACGTCCCTCCAAAACTGATGAAAAGACGACGGAGAAACTGGTCAGGGAGGCGTACAAGAGCCCTACTGCAACATTAAAGGAACTGCAGGAATTTCTGGTAAGTACTGGCTGTGTGCTACATGTGGGAACAATCTCCCGTATTCTTCATATGAATGGGCTATGGGGTAGGGTGGCAAGACGGAAGCCTTTCCTTACAACGAAAAACATCCAAGCACGGCTGACGTTTGCAAAAACAAACATCAAGTCCCCCAAAAGCACATGGAAAAATGTGTTCTGGTCTGATGAAACCAAGGTTGAACAAAATCTTTGTTTGTTGCAAAAACAAGACTGCACATCACCCAAAGAACACCATACCCACAGTGAAGCATTTTGGTGGTAGCATCATGCTTTGGGGCTGTTTTTCTTCAGCTGGAACCGGAGCCTTAGTCAGGGTGGAGGGAATTATGAACAGTTCCAAATAGCAGGCAATTTTGGCACCAAATGTTCAGGCGTCCGTTAGGAAGCTCACGATTAAGAGCAAGTTCACCTTTCAGCACGACAATGACCCAAAGCACACATCCAAATCCACAAAAGGATGACTTCACCAGAAGAAGATTAACGTTTTTAATGGCTCTGCCAGAGCTCAGACCTGAATCCAATAGAACATCTGTGGGGTGATCTGAAGAGGGCTGTGCACAGGAGATGCAATCTGACAGCAGAGCCTTGCCAAAGTGTATGCACCATGTGCATCAGCACTTGGCGACTCTGCTCTGTTACTTTACGTGGTCTTCCACTTCATACCTGAGGTGCTTCTGTTCCTAAATGACCGTGGAATATCTAAGCAGGGATGACATTTCATAAACTATTGCAAAGGTGGCATCCTATCACAGTACCAAAATTCACTTGAAGAAACAATCAAAGAAACCTTGTACAAACCTCATAATGAATTTGATGGGAAAAAAAACTCACATTCAGTTAGTGACTTTCCTTACCTTCAGCACAGAGATAAATGGTACGAAGTTAGCTCTCTGAAGTCCATTTTTATAGAGGTCTGAAAGAGAAAATTGGTATTAGTCTTGCTACTTAGGCCTAATAACAATACCAGCTTGTATGTTACTCTCAGAACTAAAGCACTACACTGATAAAAGGACAGAACAACAAAAGAGAACAGCGGGGAACTAAAAATGAATTGAATTCTTACAGTTCAAGAAATTCATTACATTCAATCAGGCAAAGCAACAGATATCAATGAAGCATACAAGAGGTAAACTATTAAATGACATTTATAACTTTAATGAGCACTAAATGTAGCAGAAATATAAATGAGTCACCAAGCTGGATTCAACGCTAGAGATAAATCAGAAATATTTGAGTAAGGACAATGCATTTAGCTCTATTTGTCCAAAAGAAGATAGCATCTTTAGTCAAAGGTGACACATTTTCTTGGTTGTCGAAAAGATGTACATTTACATAAGTTTTTTAAAACCTCATCTTGCAACCGAAGAATTCCTCATGAAGAAGGGAATTCTAAGGTCCTGAAAGTTTATGTGGGTCAACATCTTTTTCTATGTGGGTCCATTAAAAGTCTCAAGTAATTGAACAGAAATCTCCACAAAATTAAAATAAAAGAGAGAGAGTTATATTGGCCTAGATTCATTAACAGAGATTTATTGTACCTCCAACTACTAAGTCCAAAATACACATTGTAGAAATGATGTACTACTGTCTGTCAAAATTAGTGGCTATGCATTATGATAGAATGAAGGAGACTATTCTGCCATCCATAGCTTTCTGAAGCCAGTGTACATAAAGCAACAGTATTTAAAATACAAAACATCTTTTCATGGGACATACTCAGTAAATTCCATTGGGGCAAAACCAATAAGTATAATACAGCAGATACCCTCTACTGGCAGCCAAGCAGCAGCTAGCCATAATGAGCTATCTGTGCAGCCTGTATGTACCAGACACCCCTCTTCTGCACCCCAGAAGGGCATATCATTTTATCCACATAAGACAGGGGGATGAATGGAAGGCGGTCTTCAAGGCCCGCATTGTGCATTACGAATATACAGTGATGCCCTTTGGTCTATGCAAGGCCCCTGCTGTTTTCCAATAATTAATCAATAACTTTTGTGATATTTCAGTTTGTGATAATACATTTGCATGATATCCTGATTCACTAGACTAACTTGGGTTTGCGGCGCAAGCATGTTCATCTGGTTCTCCAATGCCTTTGCCAGAATCATCTTAATGCCAGGCTGGAGAAATGCCAGTTCAAAATCCAAGGAATATCATTCTTGAAATATATAATTTCCGGCTATGGTTTTGAATTAGAGCTAGTAAAGTTATCTGCTATCTGCTGAGTGGCCTCAGCCTTTTGCCCTCAAGCCTCTGACGGTTCCTGGGTTTCACCAATTATTGCAAGAAGTTTATTAAAGATTTCTCCAACATTTTGCTCCACTTACTGACATGGCTAGAAAGGGAGCAGACTGTAATCACTCGCTAGAAGACACAATTCAGGCCTTCTGAATGCTCAAGCAACCCTTTTTCATCTCCTCCACTACAGATATACACCCAGATGTCTCCAAATATTTTGTGGTCGAAGAGGATGACTCGGAGATTTGTGTACGAGCCATATTGTCTCAGCAAAAATAATTTCATTTAATGACTGAGTCCATACATATGTGTTCTTTTCCAAAACGTTGTCTTCTACAGAGTCCAATTACGAGGTCAGCAACCGAGAACTCCTGGGTATCAATTTGGCTCTCCAAGAATGGCGTAATTTGTTAGAAGGAGCCAGGAATCTGGTCACCATTATCATGGAGCACAAAAACCTAGAGCACCTCAACAAGGCTAATAGGTTTAATCCTAGACAAGCCCAATGCTCCCTATTGCTTTATAGATTTGACTTTTTAAAGTCTGGTGCCTTATCTAGACAGTTCATTGTGGACACCAAAGATAAAACCAATCCTGAACCTATTGTTCCTCCTGCGCAGATCAGAAGCCTCAGTAACTATTTCATTTGTCTTCTCATTTATTTGACCACATTTTCGATTCCAATAGTTACCTGTTTAAGCATGGGCTCATTCATCCTGGCCCAGGGGACATCCTAGTCCATTAAGCACCCTGGACATTGCGATGGATTTTATTGTGGACCCTGCACCCTTCGAGGGCAATAGCATTTTTTTAATCGTAGCATACTATTTTTCTAAAAAGGCTCATTTTATACCGCTACCCAAATCAACCGCAGCTCCTGAATTGGTTCCTATTTTGTCTGCACAAACAGTTTTTGATCAAGGGGTCCAATTTACAGTTCTTTTTGGAGGACTTTCTGATGGGTGGTGGGGAATCTCCTTGGCCTTTTTGTGCGCATATAAACCTCACACTAATGGTATTATGGAGAGGATTATTCAGTCTTTGGAACAGCTTCTCTGGCTACTTGTGGGGGATCACCAGCACAAGCATTACCTAGCCAGTACCCCTGTGCAGCTTGCACGTACCTGAAGGCCATTTCCTTCGCAGTCAGGTGAAGGGCGGCGAGGGATGGGACAATGTCGGTACTTAAAAATCCAGAACTGTTATTCAGAAGCACCCTAGTGTGGTCATTTGTATACCGTTTAGTGTACCAAACCTGGCATCTGTGTACTTGACCAGGTAAGTAGCAGGGCTCTTGTGATCCCGGTTGCCTTGGCTGCCGATCTTACGCGGGACGCACCTCGAGGTCCGTGGGCCGCATGTTGGACGCCCCTGCCCTACATTAAGCATATCTTAATATTATTTTTTTTTAAACTATGAATACTTTTGAGGATTGGGAAGAATGTATATCCTTTCCAATTATGGCTTTATGCTAATGGTATGGATACCATCAATGCTGTTCTGGAACAGAACTTGTTTTGGACTAATCCTGCCTTCAAGGACATGTACTTTGTTTAGAATTTTCACAGAGAGTAGAAATAAAGGTAACAAACGTTACATTATTCACAGATCTTATGTATTTAAGTTCAACACATTAACCAAACCTGTGCAATAGAAACTTGTTATAAGGACCTGCATGATTATTCTTCCCTGTTAAATTTTCCCTGTAATATGAAGTTGCTAAATCTTGTTGATTGGTTCAAGCAGCTTTGTAAGGGTGGGGAATTGAGATAATATCAGGGCAGGGAATTGATTAGTCAGCACTGGACTCCCAACCTTTTGCTACAGATATCAACTTCCTTGGGGTAAAACAGTGCTTTACCAAATATCTTCAAATATTATACTGCTACACAAAACATATGATCACTTTAGTTACTCTAAAACCTGTGAAGGTGACAAGTCCCCTTTATGGCTTTTCTAGTAGTTATAGAAAATCATACAACCACTTTACTTAGTAAGTAAAAAATGCTAATTCAGGGATAAGACCACAAAAATGTTCTCATAGGATAGTGTATGACCGTTAATAAATACACATTAATTCATTAACATAGCAAAAGTACACAATTCCTTGATTTCAGCAAAAGCTTTCCAGATGCAAATCATCACGCTTTAATTAGAATCATACTTATGTATGATTACCTAGTGATCTGGCTTCTCACACCACCAAGGTGCTACCTGGTTGATTACATTTGCTTGAACCTATCATCATTTTGTGATATAATATTGTACACTGTGTAAAATGTAAAATCAAGGTTGACATCTGAATGTAAGTTTGTGTACAAACATATATTCATCTTTTTTATTACATTTTTAAGATAGGACTGCCTCCAGCAGCCAGTAGACCATCAGTGTCTGCAACATTATCTTTTCAACAGTGTGGGACTAACCTTAAAACATTTATCAAAGTGCTGGACAGGAATGCAACAATGTTGGATTGGGAAATTTGTGCGCCTGGAGCTAATAATTTTGATTGAACTTGCATTGCATTGTCCATCAATGAAGGGATTTTGTGCAACAACAAACTCCACAAGTATGGTCAGTCAAAGTTTGATTTAGAATCATAATTCTGTCCTCTTATTCTGAAGTAGTGCAGGACAGAATGTTGAAAATGTCTTATAGCACCTGTTAAATTAATGACCCATAACAGAATGTTGACTACTATGTGTTATACTACAACAGAATTATCAAAACATATCGACTAGTCCTTTTGACATAATTGGTCCTCTATTGACCTGGACGTTAATACCTGCTTAACATTTATTAATTTGTACAGTACAGTAATTTTCAGTACAATGTATACTGTAGGTCTCAGGTGCAAAATGTTTCCCTAACTTTTCTAACCCCCCTGCAAGGAAAATATACCATACATCAGTTCTACTCTAACAGTTAAAAAATATTCTGTACGAAAGACCAAAGTAAGTCTATGACACTTGAGTAAAAAAAAGACTGTATTAATGAAATTAAAGAGTTTTTCCCCTCATATTTAAATATGATACTAATTAGCAGTGTAATGAAGTACACTATTCTCCTCTAATCTCCACTATCAAGGTTTTGAAAACCTTTTGAGAACAAGCAGTATACTGCAAACTTAGATTTGTGGTGTTTTCATACAGTACCAATGTAATGAACGCTCACCCCATGGTAACTTGTTCTTTGAAGTATGTATTTTTAAATGGCGGCAGCTAAACACTGTCAGACGAGACAGAGTGTTTACATTTCAGAGTACTAGTGTTGTCTATGAAGATCTGAGGACCTTTGTACTATGATTTAAAAACCATCTAGATTAAAATCTGCTATTCATATTGAGATCCATTATGAGCTTGTTTTATGTATTAACATACTATAAGGCGCATATGTGTTATATTTGGGATTCAGTGACAGCAGTGGTGTGTCTTTCAGTACAGCTGTGTCAATCAACAGAACATAACCTGACAGTGGGTGTGCACGCGCATGTACACTTAGCTTGTTAAGGAGCCTGCGGGTCAAGTCTCAGTGCTATGCAGATATATACATGTACATGCACGTCCCCATACATAGATTCTCCCACGCATATGTAGATTGTGATGATCCGAGACATGATGGATGTATAGTTTCTTTGTTCTACAGTACAGTGAATGTCCCTAAAGTTGTAGTCTAGTTGGTAGGGTGCAGATAGCCTGGTAAGTATGTTAACATCACTTAAAAGCAACAACTTTCCTGGTACAACATAAAAGCGTTGTTCCAAATGTTCTTCCGAATTCAACATTGTACTAATCACATAGGCAGCATTAGAAGTTATAATCAAAAGTACCATTTAATTCTAATTAGGATAACGTTTGCTTCATTATTTTTCAGGGGACGCTAAATCGCCACGTGACACAATAGTATCAGACAGGTTGTTGCCACTAAACTGAAAAGGCTTCTTTAAGCTGTATGTCTTGTTTTTATGTGATCAAACCTACAGAGGAAATTATAAAATTATAGCTCTGCTAGGTTTTATAAGCTTAAGCCTTTTTGTGGGACAGCACCTTTAATGCACAATATGTTATTGTATACACACACTATATGGACAAAAGTATTGGGACACCTGACAATTACACCAACAGGGACTTTTATGACATCACATTTTAAGTATATAGACATTAATACATAGCCCCCCCCCCTGCAGCTATAACAGCTTCTGGGAAGGCTTTCCACAAGGTTTTTGAGAGTTTATGTGGGAATTTTTGCCCATTCATCCAGTAGAACATTGTGTGATGTCAGACACAAGAAAGCCTGGCTCACAATCTCCGCTCCAGGTTATCACAAAGGTGTTGAGTTCAGGGCTCTATGTGGGCCAGTCAAGTTCTTCCACACCATCCACCCATATCTTCATGGACCTGACTGTGTGCTGGGGCAGTCATGCTAGAATATAAAAGGGCCTTCCCCAAACTGTTCCCTCAAAGTTAGAATCATAGCATTGTCCAAAATGTCTTGGCATGCCAAAGGGGACATACCAAGACACATGTTGCAAGTCTGATGACATACAGATGGAAACCAGTACAGAGAACAACAAAGCCAAACCCAAGGTAACATGAATTAAAATAACATTAAGTATCACTTATTTTACTTTACCCCAATATACCCATTAACTTGACTTATCTTAACTTTTAGTGAAAAGAACCAAAAACAGCCCATATATAAACTTTATTTTCCTAGTTACTGGCAGAATAGTCCTAGAAAGTTTTATCAGCTGACATGAGGTAAAAAGTTTATGTGACTGTTATGGGTAAAGACACTTGCCGAGTACTTCTTACAATTTTGGCTGACGACAGTTACTATACAAGGAGTACTCCTGAGAAATAACTGCTTTCCAACCATCATGTTTTCCACGGGACAGTCCCAATATTATGGAACTGTCTAGCTGTCTCCCACAGACGTCGCACTGTCCCACTTTTGCAAGCAATGGGCGCCGTGGCCTGGTTGGGGAGCGACATGAAGACAAAAACACATAAAAGTTTAGAAGCAAAACAGCATTTTTAAGTTCTAACAACTACCAAGCTGAGTAAAACTGGTGTGCTCCCAATTGATGAGAAAGTGTTTATTCAATATTAAAAATATATATTAACCTTCCTCTTTAAGTGCCAATAATGTAAGTAAAAAGAAACCAACCAATGACTTTATAGAGTATACTCACTCTGTGAGCTATTTGTTCATCATTAGAATTTGTACCTAATAACTGCAGTCTTTCATTACTTAAGTGTTCCGTGAATTATTAATCCTTAACTTTCATTCAAAAAACTGAGATACTTTACAGATTCAAGTGGGAAAGGAGATGATGAAAATACACGAATCAAGACAAATTTCAGTCATCCTTTTTAATCTACCAAACACTTAGACACTATTATCCTAGTTACAAAGTGCAATCTCAAGACAGACTGGTGCCATGTATCATGGAGCTTATACAATTACAATTCTCTCAAAAAAAGAGGGAGGAGGGCGAATCCGTGTGATGGTGACAAAAAACCCACACATCTAAATGATGTCTTTTTTAAGCTTCCATTGGTTTAAATAAAATATGCAATAAAGATGTTTTAAATAACTTAAGGTATAGTTGTATCTGAAGTCTAAGCAATCCTCTGCAACAAACTCCCCCATCTTCACCACAACAACTGAAGCATAAGAAAGCTTTTGCAAAAAAGCTATACAGACTGGACCAGGAGATTTCCATAGTCATCTATTTTCCTGTTTCTGTGCCAGATTTACCTACTGCCTTGTCTGTCTCCAGCATCATTTGATGCCCATTCTGGGTTATGTGGCATTTTCTTACTGGTGGTTTTTATTTGGTAAAATTTATGTCTGTTATATTTTACTTTGTATAATTCTGCTTCACTAACTCTTATCACCTATATTCGTCCACTCTTACAGTAAATTTAACACTCTCTATTACAGTCCTCAAAGGCTGCCTAAAACTTCTCCATTTTCCCCACCATACGAAATGTAAAAGACCTCTTGAAGAAACTTGCACACCTGGACAGCGACATCTTCTTCCTTACTACATGCAAAAAGGAAAATCTAATCCCTAAAGGACTTGTACTGAAGAATCCCACTCTGGACACATACAACAGCAGATATGCACAACACCTGTGCACAAGAACATCACAAAGGCTACGCAACAACCTCATTAGGATTTGTTACAATAGGAAATCAAAATTACAAGCAGAGATATCTACCCTCAAGGAACAGCTCGGACCAGACTATGAGGACATAAAACAGACCCTGCAGCAGTACTACAGGAAACTACAAACACTCCTCATCAACACTAAAAATAAGAAACTACAGAGACTGAGAAACAAAGCAGGTTTCACACCAGAATAGGGCTGCAACTAACGATTATTTTCAT